>RHLP01000023.1:0-133078 GCA_003719405.1 Aspergillus incahuasiensis | reverse complement strand
GTGGGTGGGTAGGTAGGTACCTCGAGCAATGCCGGTGATGAGCACGATGGTTTGGTCGGACATGGTGGGTGGTTAATCAAGGAGCTGTAGTTAAGAAGAATGGCTCTCACTCTCTCTTAGGATCGGATCAGCTTTATATAAGTCCTCACTCCGAGTCAGATTAATCATGCCCGCCTGGCCTCGGAGGAAGGCTGCTTAGGGCTTACTCTCGAGCTCGGCGGAGGAACCAAGCAAGCTAACTAGCATGACCCAGCGATACGTATTCGCAAAGAGCAGAGCCAATAAGGTACGGATACGCAACCTGCCTTCGCAATGCTCTAGGTATCGTCTATGCTCTACCTACTTCGGCAGCTCTTGAAACGTACATTGATCCGAGCTCAAGCGTCCTGATGCTTAGTGGGTTCGAGCTTCGACTTTTCTAGAGAAAGGCGCTATCCAACACTATCGCTTAATACTTCTGCACCTAGGTCAAGATCTTCGATGCTAGGCTGCACCAGTCCGGCAGTAGAGTGGTTGGTTGATAAGCGCCATCTTGCTTCCGCCGAGGGCAAGGCCCTTCCACCGAGGTCTTGCTCACCAACGTTTGTCAGCCTCGGCGGAGAGTCAAGGTTCCTGAGTCTGAGTCTATCCGATAGATGCCAGCCAGTAGGGTATTTCCCTATTATTGGTGTCGGGACTGAGTTTTGTGCCCGGCTCAGAGACACTGTATGTGAGCAGTGCCCAAGGATACCCTACACTCTAACCAGTACTCTGTAGACGCCCGCTCAAACACCCTCAAACAGCGCTCCATTCTCATTACCATTTCCTTCCAAAGGCACCGGCACCGGCACCGACATAGACATGGGCATGGGCATACTCAGTCCCGGCCCTTGGAACAGGCCGTTCCAGAACGACATGTCGAAACCCTGCATCGTCCAATCGTCCTCGCCCAGTCCAGCATTTGCATACCACGGCTGCTGCTGCGGCGTCACTTCCAGCCCGTACTGGCCATGCCCAGAAGCAGAAGCAGAAGCAGAAGCAGAAGCTCCTGCTGTACCGTCCACTGCATGACTCCCAACCTCGTCCCCAGCCCCCTGTTGGCCCTCAGCATCCATCTCCACCGGCATCGGCCGGAACTGGCGAATATCATCCCCAGCCATGATCTCCGCGCCAGAAGGCGCACGCCCCACAAAGCCCTTGACCAGGCAGACAAATCCAAACCACGGGATGCAGAAGCGGAGCGCCCTGGTACCATTCTGCGGGCCGTTCTCCGTTTCCTTTGCGACATCCTCAGGCGCGCCAATGCTGTGCACGCTCCACGTAAAGCCCTCGGCCGCCTCGGCCTCCATGTCCAGTAGACGGCCGAGCAGGTCCGCGGATTTGGCGATGATCCGGTCCTGGCTCACCCAGGCGACGGCTTGCAGGTTCGCGATGGCTTTTGAGACGATCCCGCGATCGCCGTGGCGGTTGTGCGCTAGCGGGTTCAGTTCGCCCGGTGTGCGCGTGTGCTGTCGGAGATGCGCGAAGAGGAGGAGGAGCGTGGAGAGGAGGGCGAAGCAGTCGATCATGCGGCAGGTGTAGGCGACTATGTTTGAGTTTCCGAGCGCGATGTATCGGATTAGGATCTCGCGCGAGGCCGTGACGCAGGTTGTGGTTGAGTAGCTGTGGAGCTGGTGCTCGGCGTTGGCGAAGCGGAGCATGAAGGGGATGTGCAGGTAGTTAATGAGGCCGTAGTGGTTGATCTGGGTTACGAGACGCAATTTGCTGTCCCGGTCGACGGCGTCGTAAGGGGCCCTCCACCACCCGCTAGGCAGGAGCTCGGCTGCTTTCTGTAGCTGGTAGTCTATATCGCGCGTCACGTCGGCCGAGCATGACTCTGCATCGTTGCGCTCTAGGATCCGAGACGCGATAACACAGTGCACTCTCTCCAGCTGTCCTAACGGCGTATCATTTGCGAGATATCTCTCAGCTGCCATACTCCGGTCCATCGAGCCCTGGGGCCTCCCCATCATGAGACACATTAGCCGGTCGATGTAGACAATCCGGAACCACAGAAATGAGCCGTCCACTCTCCGGTGAGAGCCGTGCAAACGAAGCGAGTGGCCTGGGCGATGAATCCCAATGACCTGTGCCAGCGTCATGGCCTTGCGAAATGCAATCCAGGCGGGACAGTAGTTGCCGCAGTTCGCCTGGTAGTTACCCTCCATCATCGCGCACTCGATGCCCTCGACCGTGCCCAGCAGCTCGTCGCGACTAGTCACCAAGCGGATCACTGTCTCTGCGAGCCGTTTCGCCATGAGCTGCGGTGCATCGGACAGTCCGGTCAGCTGCTTTCCGGACTTCTTGAGCTCGAGAGACTGTAGCAATGTCGCGATGCGCAGCATATACCGAGCGATCAGCACCGGGTGCGCTTCGACAGGTGGAACGTCGAGCAGCTGGCGCGCGCTCGTTCCATCTTGACCATATTCTGTGATGGTGGAATATGGGCTCGTGATAAACTCATGAAACGTAAGAGAGATCTGGCTGAGCACGTTGCTTATGGCGCTAATATCCTTGCGCGACGGCAGGCATGCGTGCAGCTCTTGGGATATGCTTGCAAGGGGGTCCTAAGCTGTCTCGTTAGTGGGCCACTTCCGAGGCATACGCAGTAGAATATTTTCGAGCTGTACACACCGTCAATGCGGCCGACTTGTACCCCCTGTCACCTGCAAGACCGAGCTCAACATCATCAGAAACACGCGGGTTAGTCGGGCTAGGTCCAGCAGAGTCGGTCGCGGTCGGAGTCCGAAACTCAGGCACCGAAAGTGGCATCCGTCTTTCCTCGAAGGTCTCGTCCTCGTGAGCATCGAGGATGTCCTGAGTCAGGCATTTTGCGCCGCGCCTTTGGCAGGCCTTGCAAACACTGCCGGGGTTATCGACTAGGCTGCAGCGGACCTTCCGTCGCTTACACTCCCAGCAGCTGGTCGTGCCCTTGCGGATCTTGCGCCGTTTTCTAGCCGAATCATTGTGGCTATAGTCTGTTAGGGCGAGGTCGGATGTCATTGCGAGAGGTTGAGATGAAGTGAGACGAGGATGGTCTGTTGGTGGACGAAATCTCGGCGGGGCAGCGCCAGTCGCGCGTGAGGCCGAAAGGGGCATAGTGCTTATACAGCTATCATGGCCAGAGCCTTCTGTGTTATTTCCAGACCTAATCTATATTCTTAGGCTAGCGAAGCAAGAGCAGGCATCAGAGTACGGAATATATATCTCGGGCGGGGACCAAGTTCCCAAGTCACAAAGCCCCAATTCCAGTCTCAAACTCTGCAATTCTCCCATACCCGAGATAATCTTAGCAACTACTGCTAGACCATAACAGCCAGTTAGTCGTAGGCCGGTCCTTATGAGCCATCAGATAATAGCTGAGTACAGAGCGCCCTAATCAACCAACACCCTCTCCTGCAACAACCTCTCCGTAAACCTCCACAACTCCGCCGAAGCATGCGCATGAAATGCCGCCCCCGTGTAAAACGTCCCGCGGTACCCCTGCAACGCATACAAGTCGCGGTAGAAGCCCGCCGCAATCTGCTCCGCCGAAACATGCAGCCCAAAGGGCGTATGGCTGCGCAGGGCCACGATCTCCGGATCCGACACCGGAAATCCCGCATTGCGCAGCTCCAGGAGGTTGTTGACAATCTCCTGCCGAACCTGGTCTTCAGGGAGAGTCCCGTTGCCGCCGCCGAAGTACCCCGTGTGGAGGTCGTCCACGGCGGTGGGGTTGAAGACATATGCAGCGGGCAGGGCTGCGAGGTTATAGGGGGTGTCGCTCGCTTTGTTGAAAATGTAGGTTTGTCGCGGGATCCCGGTCACGTTGATGATGCTGCTGTAGTAGGTGCTGTGTTGAAATTGACCGAATATGTGCGACTCGCGATCATCGAGGTCGAAACCTTGCAGCTCCTCCAGCAGCGGTGGGATGGTGACGAGGACTTTGTTGGCTTGGATGCGTTGCGGCCCTGACGGCGTGTTCACGACGATAGAATGGTGCGCCGTGTCTCCATCATTTGGACGTATAATCTCGGCGACTGTGCTGCCCAGCAGAGCATCTTGGCCGAGCTCCGCTTCCGCGGCCTTGTAGAGATCTTGATTTGCACGGGTACTAGGTCTAAGGAAACCAGATTGCAATCCCTGAATCACGGGCAGGTCCATGTACTTCATGATGTAGGCGGAGGGGTATTCCAGAATATCATTGAATCCTTGATCAAACTGTGTGATCAGATCTACTGCCGCTGAGAGATTGTATTTTTCGATAAGCTCTCCAAACGGAAGGAGCACGTCCGCCGGGACAGGGTTCGGCAGGTCCCATCCGTCCGCAAGGTAGGGATGCTGGAGCAGGAGTCCAACATAGCGCATCAGTGCGTCGGTTACATTGCCGCCGCGCGGAGCAACGGACTCCCCCGTCCGAAAATCAATTCGCCGAGTGTGGTTGGCATCCCCGGTTAAGACTTCTGTTCCTAGAGATATGTTGAAATGGGCGAAGAAGCGTCTCATATCGGTGTTGTTAGTGTATATCCACACTCCATAGTCAATTGGTGCTGCGGCATCATAGTATGTGTGTGTATGACCGCCTAACTCGTCTCTTTGCTCAATAAGGACGACGCTTCGGCCGAGTTCTCGTAGACGGATGGCCGCATATGTTCCCGAGGCGCCACCACCAATGATAGCAAGATCCCGTGTAATGACATCGTCATCTAGCGGGGAGTGGCTCTTGTTCGTTTCCGTGCTAAGCACCGCAAGGGCTAGGCCTAGCCAGGTGCTGGTGAGGGCGCCAAGTCTTGCTCCAGTCAAAAAGCGCATCTTGAAGATGATAAGCTGCGATGGCGGGGACAATCCGTGCTTATGTAGCCGGGTAGTCTTGGGCAAAAGAGAGACCCTGGCGGCGTACAGAGGTGAGGATATGTTTGCAGTTGGGTGGGTTACACTGTGGCATTCGCGTATAACTTTGTGCTTGCACGAGCATCTGATACTCGAGCAGAACCTTAGGCCCGTGGTTGCAACCGCGCTGGCCCTCGATACTGTTTGTTTTCGAGGCATGCCAGCCATAGACCATATTCTGCCATCATGACCGAGCTATGGTACACCAAGTTGAGGAACAACGTTTCCAAGGGTACGCAAGCCAAGTCAGCTGGGGAGGAAATGTACCGTGATAATGACCGAACACCCCGAGGTATCATGACTTGCACATGAAGTCCTGACATATGAAATATCCATTTCTCAAGACGGTTGGAGTGACGACGATGGAAGATATGATCGCGCATGGTAGCTCAAAGGGCGAATACGACATTCTCACTGGAAGTGGAGACAAAAACGGCCATGACTGGCGGTCGTATGATTATTGATATATCGGTGGTTCTTCCCGAGGCATGCATGTAGGCAAGCACTAGACCTCAACTAATGACAAAGTGTTAAGAGTGCGCTTGGGCCCAGTAAGCAAAGTAGAATATACAGGCGTTGTGCTTGTCAGAGGAAGGAGGACGTGCCAGGCGTGGTTGGCGTGTAGAGTCCAATCTGCGGAGAATGCGGGGTCGGATGTCCTCCGTGAGCTTCAGCTCCTTGTCTTGGAGTCCGCACTGGTAATGATCAGCGAGATACCAGACAATACTCCAGAGTAGCAACGTCAGAGTCGGCCTTCCTCCCGAATGCCCGCATTAGCCTTCTCGACATCCTCGGATAACTCCCCAGAGCCCTTCCCCGCTCTACTGTACCCCATATATTCATTCCATCCACCTCCGCTTCAACCCCAGAGCAAAACATCCAAGCAAGTGATGAAAATGTCCCGTCTGAACAACAAGGTCGCTATCGTCACCGGTCCGTACCCTCACGTCTCCCACAAACAAAAAACACGCTAACACAGGCCTAGGCGGAGGCTCCGGCTTCGGCGCTGCCATCGCAACCCGTTTCGCGGCCGAGGGAGCAAAGGTCATCGTCGCGGACATCAATACAGCCGGTGGCGAGAGCGTCGCCTCCCAGAGCCCCGAGAACATCATCTTCCAGAAGGTCGACGTCACGAGCCCCAGCGATTGGGCTGCGGTGGTTGAGGCTGCAGTCACAAAGTTCGGAAAGCTGGACATTCTGGTGAACAATGCGGGAACGAGCTATAGGAATAAGGTCCGTTCTTCATGTGGATTGGTTGTGAGTCTAGCTAATAATGTGCAGCCAACGCTCGAAGTAACAGAAGCCGAGTGGGAGCGCGTCTTCAACGTCAACGTCAAGAGCATCTTCCACGGTTCGCAAGCCGTCATCGCGAAATTGATCGAGCAGGGCCACGGCGGTAGCCTGATCAACATTTCCTCAACGGGCGCCAGTAGACCGCGGCCAGGGCTGGTTTGGTATAATGCGAGCAAAGGGGCTGTTTCAAATGTATGTCCCCTACGTCTAGTTCAGGTCTTTGGTATCATGGGATAGACTAACTCGTCGTTTCAGGCTACGAAAGGCCTCGCGGCGGAGTACGGCCCGCACAATATCCGGGTCAACACAGTGTCGCCACTCCTCTCAGGTACCGGCTTGTTTAGCATGTTCACGGGAATGGAAGACACGGAAGAGAACCGGCAGAAGTTTATTGGGAATGTGCCTTTGGGCCGATTGACGGATCCGGCTGATGTTGCAAATATGTGTCTGTACCTGGCGAGTGATGAAGGAAGTTTTATCAACGGTGCGGAGATGCTCGTTGACGGAGGAAAGTGTGTTTAGGGCCGTCGCATTGGCCATTGCAGGCTAGGTGCTAGGCTGAATTCGATGGATCAAACATTGATAGATCTTCTTCCAGTAGTCCCATCATGTACTGGTTCCCTGAGAACCAGTTTCCTAGCTGGGTGATATGGGCCTGGGGCACGGCTTGGCCGAAGCCCTGTGTCGTTGGGTAATTCATCTCCCCTGGGTGTGTAGTGACTGGCGCAGAGCCAGCCCATCGGGTATCCACAACATCGGGCTGCGCAAGGCCGAGTGCAGTGAGGTATGTGTTTACCTCATGGCCAACTGACGCAAGGTTTTGGTTCTCCTTCGTCTGAGCCTGTGTCTTTGCCTCAATGTAAAGTCGAGCAACGTTGCTCAGGGCCTGGCAGAGTCGATGGAGGTTGAATATTGCTGTCGAAAGCGAGCAGTATGGCGTGAGTGACTCCACAAACTCCTCTAGTCGATAGAGGTCCTCCCAAGAGGAGACTTCGATTATGTGGCAGAAGAGGACAATAAACGGGACAAATGGGGAGAAAAGGATGCACCTAAGAGAATTAGACTAACTCAAGAAACAAATTTCAATGCTGCTTACCAGTGTAGGTATGAAAGTTTCATCACCTCATTTGCTTCCTTCAGCAGTAACATGCTCGCTTTGTGTGTCTGGAGAGCACTCCTGGCAGTTTCAATGCACTCTGTGACAAATGTGCCCGCAGTGCCTGCTTGTGGTGGGATGGCTCGGTAGATCAGGGTCAGGACAGAAAATCGGCATACTTCATCACATTGAATATACAGGCACTCGATCGGATTTAGATTCTCAAGGGTGGGATATAGAATCTGCCCATTGTTAGAGCAGCGCTTCTTGAGTGAGCAGGCAACTGACCTTGAACGGTCGCATTACACGATCCTCCATCTCAGCGGCTAGCCTGCGCGCCTCTGCCAATCGAGCCATCTCTTCCTGGCGTAGGGCAGCAGGGCTATAGAGATGTTGATACACCAAGCCCTGGATCCTGGCAAGCTCTACCCACAACACGTGTGCATTTTTGAACATATCTGTCGCAGGACCTTCATAATCCATGGGCAAATCGATGTCATAGTCGGGTATAGTGGCAGCGCGCCCTAGCCGCAGTGCAAGTGCCCGGTCCAGGCAGTAGATTGACCAGAAAAGATTCAACCTGCGCTGTCTCTCTTGGGCGTCGACATTTTCGATGGACGACATCTGATGGAGCCCCAATTCCTGACAGAGGCGAGACGCCGTCGAAGTAAGGGTCAAGGCAAAGGATGGCTTTGAAATCTCTATAGCATGAGTCGCCTGTATCCGGTCAGAACATGGCCATTAAGTAAAAAGGAGCCTTGCATACTCCCATCGTAAGAGCCTCGATAGAGTCAATATTCGCCGGCATCAGAAGATGCAAGTTGGCCAACGTTATATCCAGGTTATGCTTGCAAAGATCGGCATAGCTTTGATACTCCTCACGAATTGTTTGGTCCGGAGTCATGAAGCCCACGGCGACGAAAAGCTGATACAACCCTCCATTAGCCACAATAAATGTCGCATCAGAATAATCCTCCGTAGCAAAGTAGACCTCGCGACATTTATCGGCGAGGCGCTCAACCGGTATGAAAGGGCAGATCGACTGCAAAGAGATGGGGCTGCCGTCTACCAGTGGTCAGTGATAGTCATATCCCTGTTGTGGCTTTACGTACCTATTGCCTTGCGGAGTAAGGGTATAACGACATGCATTGGCGGCATGTCCAACTCCCGGGGGTTACAGTCGGTGAGACGCCTTTGCTTCCGAAGTGAAGGATCGCGAGCAGCCGAGGCCTGGCTGTCCTGCATATTGACAAGCTGCTTCAGAGTCGACAGGGCTGCACTGATCTTAGAATCAGACATTGGCACCGGGCTACGCGAGACGGCAGTGTGCAGGAAGTCACTAGCATAAGCCGACTGAGTAGCCATCAATGAGTTTCCCTCAAACCCATTCTTCGACTGCGCTTGGTCCATCGCGTCCAGGGGATTGGCAGTATATTCCTGGGTAGACGGACTCATAGGCCTGGAAACAGGCGCCGAGTGAAGGCGTATCTGGGGGCTTGTGCCTGAGCCAAGGCCAAGCTTGAGCTCGCGAAGGATCTGTTCAATCCCACCCAGTCGTTCATCGATGTGGTCAATCTTCTTCTCACTTGGGGCCATTAGTCGGACTCGGCATTGGGTCTGCAATGTGCACGAGGACTCACTATTCGTTGGAAATGAGCACGCGTTTCCGCGGCTCCCGAGGCTTCTGGCCCGCTCCGGTAGAGCTACATATAATCTTCGACGTCCGGCAGTTGGCGCATGGCGACCGTTTGTCACAGCGAATCTGTCATCAGACATTAGCGGCGCCCACTGCCAGTGTATCAAGACGCATACCTTTCTTTGACGGCACTGGTCACACTGCATGCAGACTATAGTCAGAAACGGCTCCGTCCCTTGCATGGCTGCCCGGGGTTTTGTACGACTTACCGCACGTCTAATCACGGATTCTTTGCCGTCACTATCCGGACTTTCGGTGTCCACTCTGAGAGACTCTTCTGACATCTTATTGAAGGATTTGGAGTCAGGCGGTCCGATATGTCGGATTTGGGCAGATTTCGACTACTTTCAGGTTCTTCAAATCATTGCCCGGAGACCGCGGACCCCGAGATGTCCTGGATGTGGACCCTCAGGCAACAACGTAATGAAGCACCACAAATCAGAGCTCGAATGATCATCTCATGTCCAGGTGCTAGAGTATAACTGGTAAATGCTTGTTTCATGAGATTCGGAATCTTCCGACGCCATGAAATGAGAGTCATCGGGTGGTGTGGTTTCAAAGAGCCGAAAGTCAGGGACCAGTGGCGATCACGTGCTATCTTCAGGCTGCAAAGATCCTGCCCAGGTGATGGTACACTTCATACTGTCGGATAATTGTGCATAAAACTTCTGTGCCAAACATCTGTCAGGGTTTAAGCAAAGGCTGGTGTTTATCTATGTCTATCGTATCTATCCAATGTTCGTCTAGGCGTGGAGCACTGAGTGCTCCGGGTATAGTCTCAAATCTAGACGCCGCTCTAAAGTTCTAGACATAATCATCCATATTCGTGTAGCGAACCGTGGTGCGTCGTAAAATAATGGCATTTCGTCAACAATATGCACCGAGGGACCGGGGTTCGAGGTCTGCATGACCTAGAGATCCTTTCCTCCAAGGTCGTGCTGAAGAAGGTGAATCAAGATAGCCGGGCGCTCCTCATTTCTTGATCCCAATAACCGCTAGGTTCCTAGGGCTTTCGCCGTAGTCAAACACAGGCTCCACCCAGCACTCCTTGACGCAGTCCTGCTCACGGAGATATTGCCATCGATCAACCGCGATGATGGCTTCGGCCACCGCAGCGCAGAACGACATCAAAGTCCAGGTCACGCTGAGCCTCTTCTTCGTGGGCCAGTACTCAGTAGCGTAGCGGTCCAACTCTTCATCAGTTATGTCAACCATATTTTCCGTCACCTTCTGCCCGTATACAGGATCGCGGCTTAGCTTGATGACTGCCGCGCGAACATATGCTTGGAACGAGGTGAAGGCTGCCTTGCGTAGGGATCCAACGATAACGGGGTTTCCTACCTCCTCTGGTTTCTCGGGCTCAGTACCATAGAGATCTTTGGGTATAGAAGGCTTTAGTACGACGCCCTTGTCCACCAAGACCCGCTGGAGGAGTGTGCGGTAGTAGTGGCGGGTGAAGAAATCTTCTGCGTCGGATGTGCTCCAATTGTAAGGGGCTTGGACGGCCATTGACCTAGCGGTGATGTTTAGCTTCACGCCCGTTCCGCCATCGTGCTCAAATTCTTCCAGGCGTTTTGACATTGGGAAGCCATGAGGGTCGTAAGCGGCAGCGTCCTTTGACAGACGGGGATGCATGGTTCGCAGCACAGGAATTTTATAAGTAACAGGCCCGAGTCGCTCAGTCATCAGGTTGTAGCAGCATCCGATCATAGCAATTGCCTTGACCGATGGGTTCAAGACGAGCGCTCGCACGCCGTGGTGGACAAGGTTTCCGCATGAATGCAGCGACACCACCATGACTTTCGCATCCGAGGCCTGCTCGGTTAGCTCTGTGCCATCTGCAATCTCCGCTGGAGATTGACTAGCCGGCGCGACAACGTCCTTGATGATTGGCTCGAGGTAGCCGTCCTTGATCTCATGTTCAATGTAATCCATCGCGCCTCGTGGGGTGTGGGCATCGTTATTAGTGATCTTCTTCTTAACAGAGCCGCCGCCTGCTCTAGGAAATGTGCCGAGCTCATCGGACGTCACGCTAATGTCGCGGAAGATGTTGATCTCTGCGACGCCTTCTTCGTCGTCTCCGATCTCCTCCTTGCCTGCATCATTGCTCGTCGGCTCTCTCTGAGATTCTGGTTTCTCCACTGCCAGATCCGAGTCCTCGCAGACCTTGCATTTGTCCAGCTTCTTGTTGTAAAGTCGCACCTTTTTCTTCTCGGCCAGGTTCGCGTAGACATCCATACGGTTGGCTCCGTTGATGAACTGATGTTTTCTTTCGATCGCAACAATATTCCTGTTGTACGGAGGACTAGCCAGCGTCCGCCCAAGGTAGTTTTGTCCAGATCCAAAGTCCACAACATGCGTTATTTCCTCTCCCCGCTCCTCGTGCACGGTATTACATAGCGAGTTGACGTACTTCGAGAAATGGGCGACCTCGTGATATTTCTTGACTTTCATGCCAACGGCGATCCGCGGAGGTATTGTAGCCTTGCCCGACTCATGAGGAGTAAACTCCCGGCGCAGGGTGAGTCGGCGAATTTGACGGATGAACTCCAGCAGAGTTAGCGGGGGCAGAATCGCCACGCCTCTCCACTCCTGGCCTGCGACATTTCCCTGATTATAGGCCGCTAGTAGAGGTTCGATGTCGTCTCTCAGGAGCAGGTCGATAATGTGCGCGATATTGTGGTGTTCGAAAAACTGCCTCCAATCTTCGGGCAGAAGCGTGGTGTAGAGGTCGGGCTCGCGCGTGAGGAAGTCTAGCATATGTACACCCCCGCAGAGGTGCCTAAAAAGATCGGACGAGGTAGCGAACGATAGCAGCTCTTCGACGTAGGCGTCCGGATCTGTCTGCCCCTCAGGGAGGGGGAGACTCCGCGTAGAAGGCATTCTTCGGATCGGGCAGGATTGCAGAGGACGAGTCGGCGCAGACGAACGTATGCGGAGAGCGAGGTTTCTAGAAGAACAGGACCAATAACATCAGGGGAGAAAGCGGCTGATTTAACCAGTATTTGAGACAGAGTTGCTGTCAGTTCAAAGGTATGACTGTCACTTGCGTCGAGAAATTTTGGCGGACAAAGTTTTGGGGCGGTGGGGTCGGTCCGACTTGGGAGTCTGGGGAGACTGCGGAGTTGCTCTCCCTCCTCGCTCTCCTCACATTCTGATGACGAGTCCAACTGCCGAGATGGGGATGCCCGCTATGCATGATTACACAAATGTCTGGACCTGTCTGATCATCGAGATCTTCGCTTTCTCTCAGGAGCCTGAATCCACCGGTTCCTGGCGGTGTGCCCGTCGCTATGACACCACCACCACAGCCACTAGTAAGCCAGCACTATTGGCGCAGCGGGGAACTAGTGATCCAGGGCAGCTGCTGATCTTATCTCCAGGCCACTCACAGGTTACATATTTCCCTCACAAGCTGGCTATCGCGGCAGTGGCTTTGCGTTCTGAGTTCTGTGTGACCGCGGCGTCCGCCTGGCTCCTCGATCAAGAATATGTCAGGGCACGTCCCCCGGTTCTGCAGGGAGGGGACGAGACGGTAGGGATGGGGCGACTCCACGTATGAGATATAATCCCGCGGTATCCCCGTTGGCCCTTGGGCCCTGCATCCTGCATACTCCGCTTCTTGGTGACCGGTCTGCCTCGTAGGGGGGCAAACGATTCGGCCAACGCGTCATACCGTTGCACATGATCGCTCCTATCCTCCGCTAGTTTTGCGCGAATTTCTATATATTCGAACACAGCTTCCACGAAGCAGGGGAAAGAAAAGCTACAAGAATCCTTCAATGGACCATCTTACTCTTTACCCAGAGAACGCAATGCAAGTCGGATGAGGTCGGAATCATGGTGAGTGCAAGACCAAGACCAAGAGCCCGTGGAAAAATAGCACGCGACACTGATGCCGTTTGCTCTTAGAGATCATCCCACCCTCAAGTATCCCTCCCTTTCGGATTCATCGCCGATATCCTCTTCCAGATCATCATCAATGGTGATGCGAGCACACTCTTGAGCCTCTGCCTCCTCAACAGAGCCACGTATGATACCATAAAAGTCTTGGAGCCGCACATCTGCCTGTGGTTCAAGCGGCTCCATGGCATTGATACCTTCAGCCCAATTCCCGCCCTGAACCCAGGGTCGGGCAAGCAAACTGGACTGACAGTACATAAACTCGTGAGGTCGATACACCGCTATGAGCTTGCACGCCGGCTGTCTCTCCACATCGTGCCCGCCGTTTGGGGGCCGTTCTACGACGACGACAAGGTGGAAATGAACTTCGAGGCAGAGCTCCGGCTCGCCAGACGCCTAGAGCGAGGCCTCCACGTGCTCTTTCACATGGCTGACATCTCGCGCGACGCCAAACGAGACCCTCAATTGCATCAAAAGATCTCGCCCCCCTCATCTGCCGTCTCCAAGCGCTTCACCGTCCTCACCAAACTCCTCGAAGAGTACAACGACTTCGACCCGGGCTTCAACTTCGCCTTCCCGCCCAGCAGGGCCAAGAAAAGGCCCAGGAGTAGAGACAAGCAGACCCATCTAGTCTCATCATCCTCACCCCTGCTCGATCATGAACATACGCACACAACAACCCACTTAACAGCGGTTCTCAAGAAGGGCCACACCGAATTCGAAATCGGCAAGCGTCGCCTCGAGTTCCGCGCCAACTACCTCACCGACAAACTCGAAGTCGACTTCCACTGCACGCTGCGCATGCTCCGCGAGCTCCTAGAACGCATGCTCCTCCGGCACGGGCCCAAATTCTGGCACAGAGACACGCGAAACGAGTACAGCGTTGTCTCATGGTTCCTCCTCAACCAAACCCCACGAAACCTATCAAAACTCCTCCTCACGCCGCAAACCGAGTGCTGCCATTACAACCACCATCTCGACCTCGACGCTGCAGAAACAAACACAAGCACGACCTGCCTCTTCTCCAACCCGCTAGACGAATACTGGGACGCATGGAAAGACACCCCCGACCTCTCACCCACAAGCGTAAGCACAGGCATCGGCCCCTCCCTGGTCGCAGTCGGAACCCCGACCGCAGCCTTTGGGACAGCACCGAGTCCAAACTCCAGCTGCAACTGCAACTGCAACCGTCTGATCCGCAGTTGGAGCGTCAAGCCCGCGCTCTTCGACAGCCGGGGGCGGGACTACAACCGCGCCGCGGAGCGGTACCTCAAGGAGATGTGGAGCGAGCGCCATGTTGGCCTGCATCAGGCCTTTACGATGGGCATTTTCACGACGGTGCTTTAGCTTAGCTGGTCTAGAGCGACATTTATTAGGGACACTATATATACTATTGCATTCAGAGGAGTTTTTCTTGTTGGGTTTTGGGTTTCCTGCCGGTTTGTTTTGGGATGTCATTTATTAGAAGGACCAGAACGAGAACGAGATCGGGAATGAGACTGCAACTCTGCATACCGCTACTTTGTGAACTCAACTGAACTGGACTGGAATGGATTGGACTGTGAATGATGTCTTGACGGGTTCCCTACCTACCCTACCCTCACTACTCCATTAGATGGATGAAGATGCACTGTAGTCTCAAGTAGCTTACTGCACGTAGGTGTCTATCTAGGTATGGTATACAAGGCGGTACTGCCTAGGCACTCCCCCTGCTTGCTTTCATTACTCTTTCCAAGCCCGGGCTTGATATCGATAACCAGAGTGCACGACTACACAGGCTATCGATACATGTTAGAGACGAAACAGGGCTGGGGTGGGGGGCCTTGAACGTTAGATCGGATCGGATCGGATCAGATCTCGGGTGCTCGGAGCTACTGGGCGCTCAGAATGGAAAGGACAGAAACATCATGATCAAGCCAGGCCGTCTCGTTCTGTACGTGTACGTGTCTTCTATGTTCTATCTTATCTGGGCAAGGAAAGGTAGCGCGTTGCGGCCTTGGGCTGCGCGTCGACCGCGCCGGACAAGGAGGCTGGTTCTGCGTACGGTTGGCGGGTGGATAGATGTGGTAGGAAGTCAGGCGCCAGGGGCGCGGAGGCACGCGGATGGGATGGATCAGGGTACGGACGCAGCAGATGTGGATTTAGGATGGTAGATTTGGCAAGTGGCATTTGGGCTGGGCGGGATAGCTAACATAGTAGAGGTAAAAGAAGTGAGAACTTGGAATAGAATGACACAACATGACACGACGGGTGGTAACGACTGTATCTAGCATCTAGCTGTTTGTTGTGTTTTAAGCAGGAAGTACATAGGTAGGTTTGCACTGCTTGCAACTTGTATTTCACGTCGATCACTGACCCGCTTTGCGCGAGCGCCTTCTCATCAAGAGAGGCCAAAGCAAAGCGAGGCGGGGCGAGGCTAAACCAAGATTGGAATCCTACTGCACGTAGTAGACTAGAGCATGCTTATTTCATGCCCGCTAGCTTCATGTTCTGCAATGCCAGGCAGAAGGGGGTCGAGCTAGCCCAGAATAGCATAGCATGTACATCATTTCATGGTGGTATATGTTGAGAAGTGGCTGAGGTGGAGAGAGAGACAAAAGTAAGTGGTAGCTATCAAATATATATCCGAGAAGCGAAATCAAAAGGCCCGGGCAGACCGCGACTGGGGTAGGAAAACCAAGCGAGTGTGTCAGGTCACAGTCCGGCCGAACAGGGCGAACGTAAATCAAAAATGGGTATTTGGGTATGTAAGTAGTAGGTACAATCGCGAGTGATGGTGATATCCCTCCAGACGGAAACAATAGGATTTCATGTCAGAACGCCTAGCCTGTCGTGGACGGAGTCATAAAAGTACCATCGGAGCTGGGACTTAGTGCCCGTGGCCGTGCTGGTGACGCTTGTGCGCGGCGAGGTGGTCGTGGTGGCGCTTGACCGGAGCAGTAGGGACCGAGACGACGGTCGAAACGGTGCTGGTGACGGTGTTGTAGACGGTCGAGAGGACGTCCACGCCGCCGACCTCGGTCTTGAAGGGGTTGCCGCTCTCGTCGACCATGACAACAACCTCCTGCTCCACCCAAACGATTTCCTGCGTGATGATGTCCTCGACGTAAGAAGTGGTGGGCGTCGGAGTCCAGGTCGAGGTCGAAGTAGTGGTGGTAGTTGGGGGCTCGGTGGTTGAGCTAGTCGAGCTGGTGTCGGCGGTCGTAGCATCAGCGGCAAGGACCTTGCCTGCCAGGTTGCCCAGACCGATGGAAAGGCTGACGCCGAGATCAACCTCCGCGGTGGCTGATGCTGAAACGGTAGAGGTCGCGGCGGGGGTGGAGGTAGTGGCCTCGCCGACGTACTGTATAGGGAAGGCGTACGCCGGGCCCCATTCGATGGCAATCTTGTTGGGTAGACTGCCATTCACCTGGGTGACGTCCTCATCGGCGAGAATGCTAGGAACTTCAAAAGAGCAGGAGTTTTGCTCAGACTCGGACTGGAGTTCAAAAATGGCGCAGTCCTCGACCTCACCGGAGGCGTTGGTGCAGGTCTCAACGGCCTGCTCAAGAACACCCGACTCCCAACCGTGGATGAAGTCGGCGTGGTAACCGAAGCCAGTAGGGTCACCAGTGGAAAGAGCAAAGTATCCATCACGGTCCTTGAAGGCATAGGTGTTCCAGATGGTCTCGAAGAAGAGCGAAACGATACGGGTCTCGAAGCCGTCGGGGCAAGTGCCGTCCATAACCAGCGAGGGGTAGGCAACGTGGGACATGTGGTCGTCCGAGTCGGCGTCTTCGCCGTTCCAGCAAGAGGGGAACATGATCTCGAAGCGGACACCGTCAGTGCAGTGCTCGTCGAGGTATGACTTCTCGGGCAGGAAGTGGCGGCCAAGAGAGGGCTCGGCGTCTTTGTCGTAGTTCAAGCAGTTGAAACCGAGGGCCTTTTGCTTCAGGGCAGCCTGGCTAGCTTGATCGCCAGACCACGAAGACTTGGGTGGATCGGGAATCGGCCAGGTGAAATTGCGCAGGAAGGGGTCACCGGCAATCATGCGGAACCCGTCGGGGAACGCCTGCGGGCTGTCTCCATAGAGGAGGTAGTATCTAACACGGTGTTAGTCGCGGTCTGAGATGCAGCGGTGGCTTGTTACGCACGCAAGCATTCCTCCAACTTGGTCGACAATCTCAGAGTCGCCGGTGGAGCTGTCGATGAAGTACAGCGCAGGGGTCCAGTAGGCGGATTTGTCCTGCTTGACCTCGCAGGACGTGCAGCTACCTGCGAGCAGAGAGTCCATGTCCGCATCCAGTCCGAAACCTGTCAAAGTTCAGCGGGTGGTGCCTCCAATCACAACGGGCAGGCTCACCGTCAGATCCGTGGATCGTGTGGACGTGGTAAGAGGCCTCGCCGGGGGAGACCAGAGGGTCCATTCGAGCGAGACCGCTTCGGCCACGGCAGGGAAGACGCCAAAAGGCATCAGCAACACCGGAGAAGGCGGCCAGGCAAGCGACCAGGCTAGCGTCGAGGCGCATCTTCGAAGGCATGTTGTGGATAAGGCAAAGGAGTGACGAAGGTGGGTTTAAGGAGCGAAATGTGTTGACGTTGCGTCTTTACGACTCAGTCGTGTAGCTGTTGCGGCGATGGTTAGAATTCAATCAGAACATAGCGAGTAGCAAAGGTGCGCTGGACATGGTTGTGCTGCGCCGGGCAGTATATCAAACAAGGGAACAACAAAGGAAGCAGGACGAGCGCATTCTCTGGGCACCCCAAAGACTCGAGACAGACAAAGAAAGGGAAGGGGTAGCCAGTAGGAAAAGAAGTCGCGATTCAAGATGGACGCCAGTGGCTGGGAGGTGCAGGCAAGGGAGGCTCCTTGCTGTAGCGGAATGGAGCCGGCACCCCTGCAGAGCCACGAGGGAGAAGCCACCAAGCGATGAATCCAACCCGGCAGTGTAGCAAAGAGAGGCTTATGATAAGAGATGTTCTCCAGTCCGAGTGTGCAATATAAAATCGAGATCCAACGTACCTAGCGATAAAAGCGTTGAGCCGGCCGAAATAGATGCGACCTAGGAGGGCAGTGTTAGACGAGGAATCCAGGGAGTCACAATGTGAGCGCACCTGGCTGGTACAACAGGCCACACCCTCGAGCAGGCGTGTAATGAGAGACTTGGTTGAGCAGAGAAAGGAGAGATGGAGAGAAGAAAAGGAAGAGTCAAGAAGACTAAGCGCGGTTAAGATGAAGGAAGATGGAGGGGAGAGAAACAGTTTCCATACACAGACCCCGCAGCCAATCAGTGTCAGTCCCCGCTTAATGGTTTTCATGCTGCGCTATTGATTCTTCTCTACAGTACGGTCGATCCGAATATTGGCCTTGTGCGCCTCTTCGGCAGTCGCTGGCACGATGCTGGAGCGCCACCGATTCAGCGCGGGGCTGCTCTGTTCCTGCTCTGGCAGTCAATATACATACAATCAGCCAGGGGGTCTTTCACCGTCAGCCATCTCAAGGGGCCAAGAAGCAATTCAGACGCCTAGAGAGGCAGTGACACTCCACACCCAGAAATTGGATGGAGCGATCTCCAGGGGCAGCCAACGCCAACCTTGGAAGCGCAGCCAGCGCGGGGCCTGAAACGGAGCCCGATCCAATGGTGAAACCGTCGGGGCCACTCACTCGTCATTGTTCGCAACGCCACGAAGCGATAAGAATAAGATGCATCTGCAGCTGGATACATGGTGTACGGAGTACTCGTATCACGATGTCTATTTCGTATCGTCAAGCCTAGTCTGTGGAAGGCTCACTAACTCTTGCGGTAATTCATCTCAACTCTTCTACCGGCCAAGCCAATTTCCGAGCAACGGAACCGCGCGAACGGTGGATCAGCTCGTCGGCAGAGACAGACGGACCATCAGGTTTGGGAGATCCCCAGCGTTCCATCCTCATGTCCAACTGCCATGCCATGCCAGCTGCGGAGCGGGCGGCCTGAAACCGGCGTGCGACACCACCGTGGCCCAAGTGCGACGAACCAAGATCACTACTCATTTCGCGGCGAGATCCTTCAGCCGTGTGTTGTACGAGCAGATAGATATCGTGACAAAAGTACCGTTGGTATAGTAATCTCAGCACTATCTCCCTCGGAGCATAATATTCCGCACCCTCTTGGATATGAATTTGATACTCTGCCCTCGAGTCGGAGATCCCGATCTCCCTAGTAGTGGCAAACTATCGCTTTCCATCCGGCTTCCATGAAAATCTTGCGCGGTGATCGCAATCTTCGTCCTTGGTGGCAGAAGCTTGGCCGTTACATCCGTATCTCTCATCGAGTCGCCTCCCCCGCAGACACAACCTCGTGGCCTCCTGCCCCTATCTTTGCTGATCGCGAACAACAGGGAAAAGTCGCAGGGGTCAGTCAGGGCCGTCCGTCCATATCGTCTTCGCTGGGCCGCACCGCTCTTTGCCCTGGCTAAATGCCAGCAACACAGCAACGCAGCCTAGCCTAGCGCACCACGCGACCGACAGCATACATACTCCGAGTCCGAGTACTCCGTACATACAAATGCTTCTAAATCGGTCCCCCAATCTATCCCAGACCCGATCTGAGCTTGTTTCTTCTCTCCGGGCCCCGTCGATGGGTTTCAATGCTACTATTCTCGATCGCGGTTCGCACTTGGGCCACCTCCCGCGGCGCCGGCTGTGGCAGAGTGAGACAAGGGCGAACAGGCACTTTGCGCTGCGCTCAATATTCATAAGTCAGCCAGCCAGCCAAGCAACCGAGGACCCGAGCGGCAGGATCCGTGTGCGATGGAACCAAGATCTGTACTCCGGACGGGTGTTGTCGTGGCTCTCTGCGGTCTATAGTTGCGAGGAATGACTCGGGATGGATGTCTACGACCCGCGACAGGGTACGTACCTAGGCCGTAGAGCCTGAACCTCGTAGGTTCGTAGACTGGCTGGTTATAACAATAAGAATGCTTCGTGTTTCAAAAAAAAATGCTCTTAAGGGGCCAAAAAGCAAAAAGAAATCTCCTCGACAGGGAGTCGAACCCTGGTCTCCCGCGCTCGTTCTTGAAACAAGTGACAAGCGGAAATCATGACCGTTAGACCATCGGGGATTTGTTATCGAGCATTTTTCAGTTTTAAGTAATAATACCAATTTTTAATCCTCAATCACTACTCTTCCCACGGATCGTGGCATGTGGGAGACTAGTCGACTAGGTGGTACCCCCCTCCTCCCATCATCAGTCATACTTCCGCTGTACTTCATGCTGATGGGACTCTTACTTGCAGCAGATCTCCTAGCCTCCACGCGATGAGCATTTGCGGGCGAGCAGGGAATCAGCTCCTCGGTCAGTCAGTCTGTCAGAAATATATAAGTCGAATACATTTGTCAGTCCTCCCAAGGGCAAGGGCGAGCTGATGGTAAGCCCTCGTGGCCATGGATGGCACCAGACGAGCAAGACCAGCAAGCAACATAGCCAAACGACGAGGAAGACAGTCATCACCCCGGATAACACGTACGCTCACGTACATATGATATATGCCCCAAAGCCCGCCCTCGCGCCCGCGCCTTGACAAGACAAGACGGTGGGAAAAGCAAACATGCTAGACCCGCACGGCACGCCATATCTCCAGTAGGTCCCGTACCGACGAGGCGGGGTCCAGCAGGCGTTGTCGCAGCCCTAAGTTGCCCTGCTTCAACATCCTTAACCTAGTTCGTCCTATGTAGCCCTGCTCTCAAACTCCAACCTGGGGCCCGGCTCCCGACTCTCAACCCCCATTCCGTAGCAAAGGGGTTGAGTTGCGTTCAAGGAGCCATATTGGCATGTATGAGACTAACATCTGCCACCCCTAGACCAAATACCGGAGTAGGCGCGTGGAGAGGCATCTCATGGGGCTACAGACAAACGGGCCCGATAATGACTCCCTACTCAGTTATCGGGAGGAGTATTTGTTATACCTGGGCTGGGCTGGGTTGGATTGCGAATGTTGGAGCTCGGCACGAGCCCTTCATCACCCGCACCCGCTGCAAGAGAAGAGTTCCAGGTGCTGAAAGCACGCACTGTACATACAGCCCTGATTTCGAGGATAGATGCAGACCATGCAATGCATGCATTTGACTGACGCGCTGGGTATCTAGATGAGACGATGCTGCAAGTGCCAGGGGCATGGATCTCGACCTGGAGGCCCAGTTCGGTGCGCTGCCCTATCCCATTCCAATAAAGCCTAGCGATACAAGTACATCCAGATATGCGCCTAGATTCCAAGCAAGAAAGCGCGCTACAATGTATGATATGGTGAAGGCAGGAAAGAAAGAACCCGGAAAGAAGAGCCGAGTGAGGGGAAGAGAAGGAAAGAGAAGAGAAGAGAGATAATGGATTGAATCCTCACTCAGTCGACCAAACAGCCAGCCAGCCAAGGCACAGCACGGCACAGGGCCAAGTCAAGTCAAGTCAAAATGGAATCAAACCCGACCGGACCAGGGGTGGTCGAGGTTACAATGGCGCCTGAAAGATATAGAAAAGATAAATAAACAGAAAAAAACCTAACATGGTATCAGGCGATATAACTTTTTTGTCTCATGCTGCAAGTTCGTAACTGCGTTTCAAAACATCATTCCGTCCGTCCGTCCGTGCCACCTACTAAAATGCAAGTAGATATGGTAGCGTCCGTGTCCGCCCCCGCCATGCAAGTACTGTGGTAGTCAGGGATTGTCTGCTAGCGAAGCATTAAATAGGTGGTATTCTTTTTTTAGGTAGATAGTAGCGAGGCCCGACACCGCGGGGAAGCAGAGAAACTCGAGGTCGAGGTCGACTCCGACTTCGGGGTGGTCGGGTGAATAGAGTGTAGGTAGAGCAGGGTTGTGGGTTTTCTCTGATTTTGGGTTGCTGATTGCTCGCTCCAAGTGAGGTAGGTAGGTAGGTATAATAATAAACCCAAGCCAATTCGCCATTAATGCATGAGAGAAATTGCGCGATTTAGATGTCGTTTTGTGTCAGACAGAACTCAGGTGGTTTTCGTTGGTTGAAAGAGGATAAAGTAGGTAAGGTCAGGGAGGCAGAGCGAATGCGATACGATGGGTATGCAACCTCCATATCGGGCCAATCACACGCCGAGACCCGTATCAAGGCACAGATAAAGGACCGACCGCAGCCCGTCGCTCACCGACTGAAATGCGCTGGGGTCGTGTCGCAGACTCGCAGCGCTTGGGCTAGCTCGAGCTGACGTTGTCGCGGCGCACGGTCGTACTGGGATGCGAACGTCCGATTGCGCTGCCGCTCGAATTTCGCTCCGGCCGTCACAGCATCCAGTCCAGCCCGTTGGCTTCTTCTTCGATGGGAAAGACCTCGCGCGCGTATTCTTCCATGTCTCGCCAGCCGGACCACAGCTTCCGGGCCTCGTCCGTGACACGTTGTGAGATTACCCCTCCGGGGCCCTGCATCATTCCCGCTCCGGCGCCCTTGCCGTTAGCTGGGCCCAACCCCTTGGGAGACCCGGCCGCGGGACGGGAGAATTCGGGCAGAGGGAAATAGGGCGCCCTGTACTGGCCAAAGACGACCTCGATGGCCTCGAGCTGTTCCCGGTATCCGACTGGGATGTTGACCTTGATCTCGACCTTGGGAACGTGCACGTACTTGACCCGGCGGTTCAGAGCGCGCGAAAACGCGGCGCATACTTGTTCGGGAGATAGTGTTTCGAATGTGAGCGCAATCCTGCGACAGTCAGCCAGCTTCCAGTCTGCTTTCACCCGACAACCTACCGATGGCCGTTCCACTTCTGGGGCCCGTCCTTGAAGATCTGCAGCAGCGCCGGACCAACGTCGTGCTCCGCATCAAGCCAAGGGAGCGGAATGTCCGGGTCAAACGGCGCATGCCATTCGAAAGTGCCGTCAGGCATGAGTTCCATCTGAAAGAGCGGGTACGGTAAGCTTGTGAAGTTGTTGTTGTAGATTCCTGTGTAGACAAAGGTTGACGGAAGACCGAGCTGGCGGACGTAGTTCTCCACGGTGAACTTGGGCGCCCACATGGGCACCGCCGGGTAGGGCCCGTAGAGCGAGTGGTCGGGCATGCTGCTGTAGATGTAGTGCTGGATGGTGCCGGCGCGTTTGGCAGCGTCGGCGAGGTCCTTGCCAATGGCAATCTCGTCGCCGGCTTGCGACGTGGTGTTGATGAAGGCGAGGCTCGCGCCCTCGAACAGCGTGTCCATCAGCGGCACATTATTTAACAGGGGACCCTGGAACAATGTGACGTTGGGGATGTCCTGGAGCTCCTCTGCGATGAGGCCCTTGAGCGAATGGACCTGCGCGCGCACATGGTGTCCGACGGCCGCGGCGACGCGGATGAGCGAAGCGGCCTGGCGCCCCGTCGCGTTGACGACGGCAATTGTCTTCTTTGTTTGGGTCATTCGGGCGGCTGGCTCTCTCTCGACGGGTCCCTCCCAATCCTCGCGTGTTCAGAGACTGCGACAGTGGCAGAGCAGGAGGAGGGCAGATAAAGGAAAACTCGAATAAATTATGCGGGGTAGCGGACGAGCGAAAGCAGGAGGAGAACCCGAGACCCAATGGAGAAGGAGGGCTCGGATGGAATCTGGAGAAGGTCAGGTGGAATCCGCAGGGCTTGGACGCGCGAGCTAGCCAGAGATGGGTCAAAGGTCGCTGCAAAGTGCAAAGTTGTAGTCGTAGAGTGGCGGGGTGGGACAGCGAAGATAAAGACGATAAGAGACTCACCTGGAGGAGACAGAGGGCGATGAGTCGAGAATGCCGCAATCGCCAAAACGGATGGTGCAAGAAGAGGGCAGAAGCAGCAGCAGCAGCGGGCGTTGATATGATCTCCGGGCTGCCTCCAAGGTGCGAGGGCGCGGTTTCTGTTAGCTAAAGCTGGCTGGTTATGAATAATGGAATGGGCGCCAGGTTGCTCGAGTGGATATGCGATCCTGATTAAGATTCTCGGCTGCAAAAATTTTCGAGCTTGATTGACTTGATACTGCGGCGTGGATCGATGACTGGCTCTGGTTCTGGTTCCGAGATCAGGCGGCCTGCTCTGTATATACAAGCCAGCCTTCCGATCTTGTTCCGATGCTGAGGAGTATGGCGTTATAGATCAGGTTGGCTGTAGCTGCTGATCGCTGCTTTCTTTTTCCGATGGCTGCTTGTCTTTACTATAAAACTACCCGCAGCTATCTTCACCACGAATACCCCCAGAGTACTCTACTATGTCCAAGGCCCTATCCAGCGCACCTGAACTGCAGAATTCTCGCAATAATGACGCCAGCGAGCGAGACAATCGGGATCGAGCCTGGACCTTAAGCGGACAGGCCGACAAGTTGGCGGGCTTTGGGCCATTGGTTTCTTTCCTTTACGTAACGCACGTGCCGGCCTAAGGCACGACTCATTGACACGTTGGGGCTGTGGATTTGCCGTGATACATTTGTTTCTTCATCTATACAACTACGCTAGGGTGTATATGATCTTCCTCCGGCTATGACATGCCTCAGAGATTCGGATATAAGATGCGGTAGCAGGACCTCGACTCCGTAGATACAGAAGTCAATCAGACCATCTGCTCTAAACCGCATCAGGCAATTCTAGCCTTAGCTGGGCGGGTAAAAAGCAACGGGCGGACATGACACAATCCTCGCAAACCTTGTCGAGCTAGATACCAGAAGCAGAAGGTCAGAGGAGAGCACTGCAGAAAAAGAAACATCCGTCTTCATCAGCACATCAAATGCCACCCACAGAATACTCCGTAGACACAGCCCACTCTAACCCACGTCGAACCATCGCGGCCAGCCAATCTGTGCCCCGCGGCTCTACACGGTGTCGCCAAGCCTCTCCATAGTGTGATTCTGGGGACCTTGCCCGTCCCACCGCTAGTAGTGTGCGTGGTTTTCAGCGGTATTCCATGCGGTTCTGTATTTTGTAGATATGGTATCATCTAATGCATAGCATAAGAACAAGAAAAAGGACCGTGAGGATGAGGCTATAAGATAGATGGCGCAATTCAAGGCGGGGTGATCTCCTGACGGAATGCTGGAGGGGGATGAGGTGCGGAGAGGCAGAGCATCTCCGCGGAGAACCCTCGATGGCACTTCGGCTCGCCTTCCGTGCTGAGGTCAGCCGGTCCCAGTCTAGTCCTACCGGAGTGCTCGGTTCCCCTGCCGGTCAGACCCCGATCCCTGCCTGCCTGACTGCTCAGAGTACAGATACAGACACTCCGATCCTTTCTCTTGCGTTCCCCCTTGCTTGCCCAGTTGCTATATATACAGCCAAAACACCAAAGCACCATAGAACCTCTACCGATGGACCCCTAGTCTATGAGATTATGTTTGATGTAGAACGAGGTCAAGGCGCAGATCCCGCCATCGGCCGCTGCGACGACCCCGCGCGGTACTCATCCTCGTCGATTTCCTCCATCTCCCTATCGCTGACTTCACGTGGCCCAATCCCTGCCAGCCCCCAGGTCGCTGGCCGCCGCCGTGCAAGGAGCTGTGCGGCCGTCCGCTCGTCAGAGTGCAGATGTCCCCCCGACTTGCGCAGCAGCAGCACGTGCTCTGACAGCCCGGCGTTAGCCGCCAGGAAGAGCGGGGTGCGCCCGTTGCGGTTGCGTAGATGTACCGACCCGCCCTGGAGCAGCAGGAACCGAAGGATGTCGACGGAGGGCGACGTTGCTGCTAGGTGCTGCACAGTGTCAACACTGATATCAAACAAGCAGGCAAAGAGAAGAAAGCTTACCACTGGAGTATTTCCGGAATAGTCTGCATCGTTCAGCAGCCAATGATGTTCGCTCTTGATGAGTTCCTCAACCCGAGCAAGGTCCCCCTGCGCGATGGCGTACCCTAGGATAGTGAGCGCCTGAATGCGCTCAGGCAGGGCTCCATCGGGATGGCGGAAGACTGGCTGCGACGACTCGGTCAATTCGCCACGCAGAGACACGGACATCTTTTCTGCCACAAGCTTGGGGGTTGAGCCGGGAAGCGCAAGCAGGTAAGCAAGCTTGGTCAGTGCGGCTTCTGTGGTCATGTCCAATCCTGCGACGACGCCGGCCTTGGAGAGACTCATGCCAGTAGCATACACCGGGCTGACGCTACCGGTTAGACCTAGTTAAGTTAGTAACTCAATCGGTTTCTAACGCCACGGGTACTCACACTGAGTGATATTGACAATAACGATTCCTCGCGCAATCGCGTTGGCAAACACCTTGGTCATTGCATTGTCCTGGCCGTGCGGCGCATTTCCTGCGCCAAATGTTTCCAGCACCAAACCACGCAGGCCTTCCAACTTCAGTACCGCATCCACCATCTCCGGTTTGATACCTGGGAAGATACGGAGACAGGCGACATGTGTCGTGTCCAGGTTGGTCTGGATGCTGAAGTGTTGGAGACTCTTCGGCCGGTTCACAATCTCCCAGTTGACATTCGTGCGCATTGACGTCGTTATAGCCAGCGGCGCGGAGTTTGGCGAGTTGAACGCGCTGAAGTCGCTAGCCGATACCTTGGTGGACCGGTTGCCACGGAACAGCTTGTTGTCAAAGTACAGGCAGACCTCGGGAATCATGAAGTGGCCAGCCACAACCAGTGATCCGAGCAGGTTATCTGTAGCATCACTCTGTAGCTGCAACATCGGAGCTTGGGATCCTGTAAGGATGACCGGCTTTCCAAGGTTCTGCAACATAAAGCTCAGTGCAGAGCAGGTATATGCCAGACTGTCCGTACCGTGAAGCACGACGAAGCCGTCGAACAGTGTGTAGTTTCGCTCAATGGTCCGTGCAATCTCAGCCCAACCTTTAGCGTCGATAGAACTGCTATCGAGCAGCTCATCGAATTCAAAGACAGTGTACCTCACCCGCCGGCCATATGCCGTCAGCGGAGTCCGCAAACTTGAGTGAGCTTTGATATCGCCCGCGCAGTTGGTCACAACGTCCATCATAGCAGAGCTCGATCTGTCGTTGAACGAAGGCACCGGAGCCAGGCATTGCTCCTGGAAGTTCCGTGCAGGCACCAAGCCGGATGGCGAGGGTTGCATACAGATGGTACCTCCGGTCATGATGAGCAGCACCCGCGATTCAGTAACTGGCGGCTCCATCAGGTCTTCGGCCAATTCTGGGATGGCATCTTGGGCGGCGACCATACTGGAAAGCATATTATTACCGACAAAGGGAGAATTCTCTGATAACAAGACAGGTGTGTAGCAGGACCAGAGATGTCAGAGTGACAATCAAAGCAGTCCTTGACGTTGACCGAGTCGAACCCCAGAATAGCACAAATAAGGTATCGCGATGGGTCCAGGGCTGAAAATCTTTCCGGCACCTCACGTAGTCTAGATCAGGCGCGAAAGCGATAAGAATCTGGACCAGACAAGCTCGGATCGCGGGGATGTCGTCGTTTATTTTGCCTCTCGAGGTATCAACCAGACAGTGCGAGCAATGTTCCCTTTGTCTTATATTATTCTTCCCTGTCGTTGCTGAGAAAGTTTTCAGCAGGACTCTATTACGTACGGAATGCGCTTCTGTGGATGCCGGGCAAGGAGATCCTGGAGCCACTCCGTTAGTGTACCGCTGCGAGATTTTTGTCCGCCACTCTTTCCTTACCAAGTTTCTAAGACAAGGACAACGTCCGTGCCTGACGTCCGACGTCGGCATCTGAGGTTTGTCTAGATTTCAAGGAATCAAGAAAGACCTGATGGCGAAGTAGATCACGCATCGTAGATTGCTGCTAGTGGAACAGGGCCCGAACACCTCCAAGCCTCAGCATCACGAATGGTGCCAACAATAATACGTAGATTGACAACAACGTGACCCGGACTGACTTCGGGAGAATATATCTAGAACTGGATACCTCAAAACGGCTCGACATCGAATATTGGCCTGGAGTTTGGGGGAAGGAATCCGCAAGTCAAGAAGTGGTCGGAGGAGAAAGCTACCAGAGGCAAAGTCAAAATATCGTCTGGTCTCGTGATGAACCCCATAGATCATGGCATCGAACAACCGTGGACGACTTGAGATCTTTGCTTCCCTTTCCTACCTAGTCTTTATACTTGACTTTCTCTTCAGTGCCCATATCAATATACGAGGCAGTGCTCTATCTTATGCAGGAGTTAGCTCGCCACAATCCATATCAATCAGCGTAGTGCGTATTGTATTGCATACAATCGAGTACTACTGCTTATATTGAAGTCTAGCAAAGTAAGAAGTGCCAGTGGTCCTCAATTGGATTCTTATGCTAATATTATCATCCACTTGCATACATATTTTACTGCTGTAAGGGTCTTCGAGCTTCTCCTTGCGACGGACACATATATATATAGCTGTACATTGAGGGACTCATAGGAACGATATGAAACCGAGACATGACACACACTCTTAAAGTACAAGGCGTGTACATTTTCTTCTCAGTAATAAAAGCAAAGGATAGCATAGGGTAGGTAATCTAGTAACTTCTACGGATACCTGCACAGGCACAAGTCTACCCTGTTTTGATATCTACATAGTGGAAGTAATACTAGTAATCCGGCAAAAAAGACAGGTGGTCCTTCTCTCAAGACAAGACCGAATCACATGCCAATCGTCACCAGCTAGATAGTACACGCCGCTTTACCACAAGCAAGCCTCAAACTTGAAGCAGCGACACTAATCTCGTCCGCGCCGCCAAAAACGGGAAGGAGTGACGAAATCGCGGCAGCTCCGTCGGAGTTAAGTTTCTCAGGCGACGACGGGACAGGCGCAATTAAACAATTTTCAGTCGCAGAGCTCAGATTTTTCGTCATAACGCTCCATCCTCCCCGAAGCCCCTGCTTAGTGATAACTTATCTAAGAAGTCTCCAAGTCTGACAGGGATTTCTCTCCAGGTTTTGTTTTTTCCCCTTCTCGTTCAATTGACTCCTTCCCTTTACCTCTCTACCTATAATCCATACCTATACCTATTCACAACACATACACCATGTCGTGCGACCACCAACATGATCTTGCGGACCGCATCTCCGAGCCTCTTATCCCCCAAGAGGTTGCGCAGGATATTGGTATCCTTGAGCAGCAGTTTGTTCGCGCCGAGGTTGAGCAGCGTAAGTACTTTTGAACTGGAGGTTATCTATTAGCGCGTCGCATCGCATCGCGAGCACCGTGCTATCTGATGCTCTAACCTATGCAATTATATTACTGTACATGCTAACACGAATTGAATAACAGTGCGCCGCAGCATCGTTGACCTCCGCCCCCTGTACGAGAAGCGCGCCAAGATTGTCGCGCACCCCGAGGTGCAGAGCAACTTCTGGGTTCGCGTGCTGTCCAACGCCTCCGGTGATATCGACAACTTCATTACTCCCGCTGATGCGGCAATCCTTGGTTCTTGCCTGAAGGACCTGAAGGTCGAGCGATTCGAGGTCAACGAGAAGGGCGAGGGCGAGCCGCGCAGCATCCGTCTTACATTCGAGTTCCAGACCGGCGATGCGAACCCGTTCTTTGAGAATGAGAAGCTCGTCAAGAACCTTTACTGGAGGAAGCAGATTTTCACCACCGCGAGCGGGAAGAAGAGGACCTGGGAAGGCCTCGTCTCCGAGCCCGTGCGTATCAACTGGAAGAAGGATATGGATGTCACCAAGGGTCTGCTAGACGCCACTTGCGACCTTTTCGACGCCGAGAAGAAGGGTGGTTCCCGCCGGGACTTGCCCGAGTTCAAGAAGCTCCAGGAAAAGCTCGTTGAGGTCGAGGCTCTTGAAGTTGACGAGGACGAGGAGAACGACGACGAGGATCCTATGGCACAGCCCTCCGGCCAGAGCTTCTTCAACTTCTTTGGGTACCGTGGAAGCGACGTGACTGCCGAAGATTCCGCGGCGGCGATGAAGGAAGACGAAGAGAAGTTCCAAAAGGTTCTTAAGGGCGAGAAGATCGAAGATGACGAGGCCGACGAGGACGAGGACGTGGATGACGACTTCGAAAAGATCGAGGCTTTCCCCGAAGGAAACGAGCTGTCCATTGCGCTTGCTGAAGATCTCTGGCCCAACGCGCTGAAATACTATGGTAAGAATGTCCCGTTCCTCTGATAGGATCACAACTAATTCTCACCCAGTCCAATCCTTCGAGGAAATGCCCGATGATTTCGACATGGAAGACTTCGAGGACGAGGAGGACGATGACGAAGAAGACGAAGACTCGCACCCCCGCAAGAAGACCAAGGTCTAATTGCGCCAAAATATCCATCAAACGACCATGCTCGAATCTATAGGGCGATGACTAGTATTAATAACAGGACGAGGACGAAAATGAGGAGCCCGATGCAGAACGATGACATCGTATCTAATCATAGTTAGCAGACTGGAAGATGATGAACCACTTAACGCAACCTCAATAATGCAACGATAATACCCACCTTCATTCTTCCTGATAATATGCTTGAGCCTCGACATTCCATTCTGTAATTTCCCTCCCACCCGATCAGCTAGCGTATCAATTTCCCCAATCATAACGGCCTGCTCCTCCAGCTCCCTCCCCATATCATCCGCCTGCTGCCTCAGGTTCCCGACCGTGCGAAACACGCCATCCAGCTGCTCATCCTGCTCATGCATAAGCTCCATCTGCCGCTGCTCTTCCATCTCTGCGTAGTAATCATCCCCGTGGCCATCATGATCGTTATCGTCAAAGTCCGCTGGATGCGGAAGCCCACCGCTAGTAGCCTTAGCATCGGCATGGTCGGCGTTCGTAATGACCTTCACCAACTCCCCCCTCATATCCTCGATTTCCTTCCCGACATCTTCGACGAGCTTGCGGCGCCGCGCTACCTCTTCAATCTCGAGGCCAAAGCGGTAGGGGTCTTGCTCGACGGCTCGGACACTCTCGACTAGGTCGTCTAGATCGGCTGTAAGGTCTGTGAGGGTGGTCTCGAGCTCAGAGCGTGCTTGTTGGAGCTCGGGATTCGAGGGGGACTTTGCGAGAGAGCGGATGCGGAGGTAGGAGGAGAAGAGAGGCCTTGTGGTTCCGAGCGTCGAGAGGACGTCGCTAACAATGTGCATTAGCTGGTGCGGCCGCGTGGGTGGGATGTAGTCTTACGCTTGGACTTGGAGAAAGGGGTCTGCGTGCTCCATCGCTGTCGCTGTTAGGTATGTATCATACGGAAATCATCAAGGAATGTATAAGTGTCAGGATCGTGAAAGTGGACGAGTTGGTGGAAGGAAAGCCGCGGCCTGTTGATGCTACGTAATGGGAAGGAAGGGGCGGGCGGTGAGTGCGGTGGTTTGGCAATCTGGACCGATCTATACAATTATTCTACTGATACTCGCGATCAAGGAGTGTTTTACGGAAGTTTAGGATGACCATTTTCTAGAGGCCGACAGGAAAAGGGTAATCTCACTCGTAACTCGTAATATGCAAATCCAACATACTATATCAATCTTATCCAACCCAACTAAGCAGGGCGTAGGTATAAGGTCTAACCGGTACACAATACTTTCAATAAAGATGGCAACAGAGGAGTGATATATCTAGTTTCTCGGCGGTGGTGGAGGACTCCAGCTCCCATCCTCGAGCCAAATCCCCGGGCCGCCGTAGGTTCCTGCCGAGGCGCCTTTTAAGAACGAGAAGCGGAAGAAAAGGTCTTCAGGCTTGCCATTGTCACTTAAATCGAACTGGTCGATCTCCATCTCTGAAGAGGAGTATGCGTCGCCATCGACTGTAGACAGATGTTTGAGGTCAAGGCCCGAATGGCCGCGGCGATGCCAGGTGAACTCTCCCTCGGGATCCTCGTCCACGTAACCACGCCAGCGTTCGACGTCGTTCACCAGAACCGAGACACCATCCACGCCGAGCTTCTCCATGCGCTCCTTTTCCCATAGTGAGAAAGTGATGTTCCCGTTGCCGTGATAAAGCTCTCCTGAGTCTCTATCAGGCAAAGATATAGTGACGGAACTGTTATTGATGTTGGGCCAAGTGGCCCCCCACCACCCGTGTGATCCGCCAGCTCCCGGTGCTAGCTCGCCCAAGGCCGCTGGTGTTTCAATAATTGAAGCAAAGCCCCACCGACCGATGCCATTGATAAAAAGACCAAGTAGCAATCCCTGGTATATCAAGGATGGTCGAGTCGGGAAAGCCGTTCCGTACATTAACAAGATCGCAAGGATGTAGTGATGAATGCGAAGGCGGAGCCCAGGAAGTGGCAGCAAAATCAAAAGAATGAGTGCCATCGTCCCGTATACCTTCAGATAATGTGGCATTAAGCCACCCATGCGGATGTGGTGAGTCTGGGTGACGATGATACAAATTATGGTTGGAATTACCAAAGCTAGTGCGAGCTTCGCACCGGGTTGTTGTTGAATATCATGCGGGGTTAATCGCTCAAGAGGAATCAATCTCGCGAATGTGTAGTTGTTGAGGCCGCCAAAAAACGCAGGAGGCAAGAAGAGAAAGGTCTTGCTGAACTGATAGATAGGTGGAGACAGTGGGCCCAGGAGTGGCCGTGCACAATACCTGTACAGAACATAGGCCACGAATGAGGCCGGAAGGAGGCGAGCGACGAAGACAGACATCAGGGCGGCCAACTGAGCCTGGGGTGGCGGATCGGATACTAGTCCCACCTGACTGAAGAGCATGAAGAAAGTGCTGAAGAACAGCACTGCTGGGGACGAGCAGAAGAGCCACAAAAGAGCGAGCGCGCCGATTGTGATGCTTAGCAAAGGCCATCGCGGGTCCTGCGGGCAGGTGGCGTCCGACGATGGCTTGACAAAGCTGAAAGACTTTGGGAAGGTCGATGGGAAACCGATGGACCGGATGCCATTCTGTTTCGACGCATGAAATGAGTGCGCCACTCCTTCCAAGCGGGCGACACCACAACCCCCGTCGTTATCGATGACTCCTGCATGGATGGCGGCTTGACAAATGAAACTGTCTGCCCGATACACGCCAGGCTCGTCCGATCCCGGTTGAGGTCCTCCAACGACAAGACCCTTGTAGCTGATTGTTTGATTGCCGACGGTATAAGGTTCAATAATCTTCGCATCTCGACAGTTAGCAGGGCATCGGAAGGCGGTTGCTTCGCCTGTAAACGGGCGGCAGTCGTTTCCGTTCAGCCCGCATCTGTTCCCCGATGACCAAAAGGTAGTCGAGCATGACAGTGTCACGGGTCTTCCATACCCTTCAATATAACCCGCAGAACGAGAGTGTAGGAAAAGAATGGTCCACGGCAGGAACCATGCCAGATATAGCAGCAAAAGGAGGAATATCTTGTGCTTGCGCTTCGGAAAGAACTTGTCCAGGTAGCGGGCTGGCACTTCTTGGATATGCGGGAACAACGGCGTCAACAAAAGCGGGTATGGCGGGTCTGGACCCTTGACGAAATCGGCAGTCGCGCGAGCTGCCTTTCTAGTCGGTAAAGGTACCCATCCCCATCGGAAAGACTTGGAGGACTCCCGTAACCAGACGGGGAGGACGGTAGGGCCGGTGTCTACCTCGCGGGGCTGTAGCAGATCGGTTGCGTCGGGATCGTCGGATTGGTCTTCAACCTCTACCGCAGGAGGTACATATACTCGAGAACTATCTTCGGGACCCTGCCCCAACATTGTGAGGTGCGATTTAAAAAAGACAATGAAAGACCGTAGGGGAATGAGGATATAGATCCGATACGGTAGCGCGGGCGGCGGGATAGTCGGCTGGTCTAGAACAGACCCTTTCAACCGGTGAAAAGGTCTACCCTAGCGTCGGAAAGAACGTAGTCAATACGAACTCGCGGGCAACCAAGTAACAAAAGCGAATTGGATAAAGATAGTGGGATAAAAAGGAATGAGCGATGGATGAAGATGGTAAGAGAGGAACGAGTTCCAGGTGAGCAGATCAGCTGCGGCCGGAGGGTGGCGCCTGGCACAGCAGGATTATGTCATCGGCCAGTTCATCCGAGTCAGTCCGCAGAGGAACATGATTTGCACGGGTATTTGACAGTAACATTCAAGAAAAACAAATCTGGTTGTCTAGAAAATAACCAAAGACGACCCTTGATCTGCAAAAACGTGGGCAAGGAGTACGAGTGGGGAGATCCTCCCGTACGTACTTTGGTTGGCAGATGGCCATCATGTTAAAAGCTCTCCAACGGCTATCCGACCTTTAGAGTCTCCATTTCTCTGCTCTAGCTCTCGAGCACCATTCTCCATAGTTCATACCCCTGCTTTTCTTCGATATCACTATGACGGCCACTACCAGCCCCGCATTCTCTTTGTCCCTGTCCGACAGGCCTGATAAGCTTAATGGGTCTGAACGGACTCGCTAGCGAGATGGTATTATTGGCTGTGGAAATGAGCCGTCGACCTTGGTTCCATTTGCTTATCAAGCAAGTTGGAGATAACGATTTGGCCTGGCGTTATATCTCGAGGCGGGAGACGACGCATGGTGACAGCAGCTATCCAGGCATCATCCACCATGGATTCTTTGTCGCCCCCGTTGGACTTGTCCCATTACTTTAGCCTCACAACCAAGCGCCGTGCCCCGAGTGCCGTTAAAGACTTTTACAAGTACTTTGTGATCCCGGGCATTGCCAATCTGACTGGTGGTATGTCGCGATATCAAGCAGAGGGAGTCGGCTACTCACCTTTGAGGTCTCTGTAGGAATGCCGCATGCCTCCTACTTTCCGTACGATACTCTCGAAGCATCTGTCGCCCAACCTCAGCGGTTCCCGGCTGTGCCGGGTGGGAAGAAGATTAAAGGCCCCGAGTCGAGCGAACGGATAGTCGTACCTAAGGAATCGCAGAGCGCGGCCACGAAGAAGATTGACATCACAACAGCATTGCAGTATGGCACCGCCGAGGGTCTCCCTCCTCTGGCGACTTTTGTTAATCAGTTTGTTCGCGAGCATCTTCACCCGAACGTTCCGTACGCCAATGGCCCCGGCACCCTTCTGACCACGGGCGCTACCGATGGCTTCTCCAAGGCGATTGAAGCCTTTACTGAAGTGTGGAATCCTGATCGTGACGGGGTTGAATTGCGCCAGGGTCTTCTCTGTGAGGAATTCGTGTACATGAACGCTATCCAGACCGTAACGCCAAGGGGATTGAACATTGTCACTGTGGCTATCGATGCTGAGGGTATGCTGCCGTATGGTCCTGGAGGGTTGGACGATGTCTTGGAGAACTGGGACTACCGCAAAGGCCGTCGCCCACATTTGTTGTACACCATAACGTAAGTAACGCACCGGCAATATTCGTCTCTCGACTAATTTTCCGCCCAGCATCGGGCAGAACCCGACTGGAGGTACATTGTCCGTCGAACGTCGCAAGCAGATATACGCCATCTGCAAGAAGAACGACGTGATCATTATTGAGGACGACCCATACTGGAACCTGCAATATCCGTCTGCCCAAGAACTGCAAGCACAATATCGCAAGCGACCAACTAACCCAAATTTGTCGGAGCGCAATTACAACGCTGGGAAGAAATCTTCTGGGTACGCGTTTCTTGACTCCTTGGTACCGTCGTACTTGTCTGTAGACATCGACGGCCGAGTCGTCCGCTTGGATACCTTCTCCAAGACCATTGCTCCGGGATGCCGTCTCGGCTGGATGACTGCACAGCCAGCTATTATCGAAAGGCTGTCGCGAATTGCAGAGTCTACGACTCAGGCGCCGTCAGGTTTCGTTCAAGCCATGGTAGCTGAACTGATCCTGGGCCAACAAGTGGACGACAAATCTATCGCTACCGAGAAGCGTAACGACACCGAAAAGGCCTGGAAAATGGACGGCTGGGTCCGCTGGCTCGAAGGCCTGCGAGCAGGGTACGAGCACCGCATGCAGCAGATGTGCAGTGGCTTGGAAGAGGGCAAATATATCGCCGTTGGCACCGAAACACCGGACGAGCTCACGTTGAACGAAATCAACGAAGACCCATGGGAGGTGCTGGATAAAATCGAGATGTACGACTTTGCATGGCCAGCTGGCGGCATGTTTGTCTGGGTCAAGGTGAACTACGAGAACCACCCCTTGCTTCGGAAGTATGGACTCGCAAGGCTGTCCAAGGCATTATGGGTGCATTTCACGCAGAAACCGCATCTCTGTCTCCTTGGTCCAGGCGCGATGTTCTCGCCGACAGCAGAGGTGCTAGCTCGCGGGTACCAATACTTCCGGTTGTGCTTTGCTGCAATGCCTGCAGAAGATATTGTCCCAGTCACTCAAAGATTGGTGGATGGCTTCAGAGCGTTCTGGCAGAGGAAAAATCTCGACGGCCTTGAAGACAATGACAGCAATGCGCAAGCGATGGAACGGCTGCAGCTGGAACCATCTGTGAATTTCATGGGGATGGGCTGTTGATCACGTAGGTTGGATATCTGGCGTTGGATTGTTTGTCGTCGGGACATATGGACCGCAACTATGACGAAATGATGGATAAATAACTAGACTGATTTTCTTTGAATAGATTTTGAAACGAGATCGAGAATGTCATTAACAGCTCAGGTCGTGCTTCGGACAGTTTAATGTCGTAGATATGCTTTTTACTAGTAAGCGATGTAGTACAAAATTGGAATTATGCACTGCGGGGAAATAAATCTCCAACTCCAACAACGCAATCCTACGAGCAACTCACCACGTCAATAGGCGCCTCCATGAGCATCGAATCTAGCTCATATAACCCTTGAATTTCGGCAGCCCCTACTATAAGCCTGCGCAGCGCAATTGGGCCTTGATAGAGTGCTGTGAGGGGCTCAACTAACGAGCGCACGGAGGAGCCAACACAACAAGATGTCCGACCTCCAGCTTTCAAACACAGACCTCGCAGAAGAAATCGAAGCCATAAACGCCATCTACGACCCAGACACAATCACAATATCAAGCACATCCACACCCTCCACCGCGTCAACACTAGACCTAGGAACCTCGAGCTCAAGCTCCCCGACGACGGCCGCAACAACAATCAAACTCCAGATCCCGAATCACGCGCACTTATCCTTCATCCTTGCCTTCGAAACGAACTACCCAGATACTCCGCCCAAGATCCTAGGAACCGCGTCGACAGCCGCGCGCGGGGAGGGGAAAATCGCCGTCGATGTGCTGGAGGATATACTAGGGCGGACATACCAGCCTGGCGCCGTATGTCTTTTCGACATCATAAATGAAGCGACCGAGGTCTTTGAGGAGCTGAACATTGGCGGAGGCGCCGACGACACAAACGGCGCTCATACAAATACGACCGCAACCACAGAAGACCCGTCCGACGGCGTGAATGACATTAGCGCGAACATCGCCTCCCTTACCCTCCACGAGAGCCTCGGTCTCTCCGAGCCCCCGCCCTGGATAATCTCGGACGTGATCACGGAGAAGAAGTCTGTGTTTGTGGGCCGCGCAGCGCACGTTACGAGTCTGGACCAGGCGAAGGCTTACCTGGATTATCTACTTGCGAGCGATAAGAAGGTTGCGTCTGCGACGCACAATATCAGTGCGTGGCGGATCAAGCAGCAGGGGAAAGCGCCGCCGAATTCTAAAGATGGCGGGAAGGGAGCTACGGAGATGATACTTCAGGACTTCGATGATGATGGGGAGACCGCTGCGGGGGGGCGACTGCTCCATCTCATGCAGTTGATGGACGTCTGGGACGTTGTCGTCGTGGTGACGCGGTGGTATGGCGGTATTCACTTAGGGCCTGATCGGTTCAGGATCATCAATGCTGCTGGAAGAGATGCGTTGGTCAAGGGTGGCTTTGGAAAGGAGAAGGAGAACCAGGCGAGCGCAGAGAAAGGGAAGAAGAAGGGGAAGAAGTGAGATACTCGCCAAGCGGGACGACGTCTAGAATATCGAGCCTTTTGCCTTGTCTGGAACGCTCGAGTCATTTCCTGGCCGCGAAATCAGCTCCCAAGGATGTGCTCCTTTCTGAGCGAGTCGACGGGAGGCCCCAAGTATAGCCCCCATGGGTGGTCTCAGCAGCTCAGCTTGGCAGTGGCCAATTTTCAACGGATCAATCCAGTACGCATAGTCAGGGCTCGTCGGCGATGTGAAACCAGAAACAGAATCTAGGGTGGGCGACGCAGCTAGCGTATCACAAACCTGTGACACCGACGCCGTCACCGTCACGATCAAAGTAATGCCCTATTTCTCATTCTGACGTGCCATAGACAAAGATGGACACGAGGAGGATCGAGGCTCGCGGAGACCGGACTCAAGCCATGACCCCGTCTCGCCGTCGAATATCTAGGATACTGAAGAAGTAAGGGATCAACAGTGCCCAGAAACCTGATAGCCCATCACACACCCAATTACCTATAGACTAGAATCCACAGAATAGAATTCACTCGACCAGTTTCAGCGCTCCTGTGCTCGGCACCGCCGCGCCACACAGACCAGTTCGCAGAGAACAACCCGAAACACACTATCTGATCCTTCACATCGTGGGTAGCTCTCTTTGCGCGTCTATAGGGCACAGAGAACGCCATTAGCGTCAGCTTGCGCGGGAATTCTAGCGAATGCTACGCTATGCTACATGATCGTCAGGGATTGGACGGCGGTTCCAAGATGCCATGCTGACTGTATCATCCAGCAATCCATCCGATTCCCCCCATCAACTCCTTTCCCCTGAAGCCGTGTAGCGTTGTACAATTCGGCAATGTGAACCAAGATAGGGTGACATTGTAAGATCCTAAGACCTAATAGGGTTTCGTTCATGGCCATGAAGGCTAGGATTCGCCTCCTGTCAGCATTTCGGAACAGAGTCTGGATGTATCTACTTTTAGGTCTATATACGCATAAGTATCTAATAGCGTTGCCGTCAATGGCTTATATCCCACTCGTATATACCTGTAATGGCGCCTGAGTGCCAGATCAATGATACGGAATACCTAGCCGCAAAGGCGTAACATAGCCCGCCTCGCCAAAGACAGCCTTAACGCCCTTGTAGTCATCGACTTCACCAATCTGGACCCTTTTCTCGCCGAGGAGATTAGCCCGCTCGTCCGCATCCAGCGGGTCATATTCCCTTCCAGTCAGAGATAGATACGGATTGTTATAGGTCAGGCCCGCCACAGGATCAAACATGTTCGGCGCCATGGTCTTCAAACGGACGCAGATGCCCGCGACACCAATCACCACGAGTAAGAAGGTCGCAACGATGAGCATGACCGCCCACGCGTAGTCGGGCCTGTAGACCTCCGTGTACTGCATTAAGGTTGCATTCGTCGACGCGCCGACAAAGGGCGCACCGGAGCCGACAAGCTGGCCTATGCCATCAGGGTAAAGCTGGCAGTTTGCGTCGTAGCTATCCCACATCGACGCATTGGCCGTGGTCAGGAGGCCGTTGATGGGGATGTGGCGCTCGCCGTAGAGACTAAGGTTTGATGCGGACAGGCTGCCGGAGAACCCTGTTGGGGCCATGAATGCCTGCAGGCCTGTGTTGAGGAGGATGGAGGCCCGCGTGGCGAAGAGGCCGACTTTGTCGCCTAGGGTGTTGGACATGTTGACGCCGTCGGGGATCCCGCCGATTCCGGTGAGGATGGGCGCGGAGCTGGAGTCGTTTAGGAAGAGCTCGGAGGTGCTCGAGCCCCAGATGACCTGGTTCCCGTCGGTTCCGCCGCCGCTGCCGCCGCTGGTGGCTGTGATCATCTCGAGGACTTTCCAGCCCCAGTAGTCGATGAAGGTGGAGTTTGGGTCGCGGTGGTCGGTTGTGGAGGGGCGTACTTGGGTTGCGGCACAGTTTTGGTTGGTGCATGAGATGTTGGCTTCGATGGGGTGCTGGGTGATGGTGCATGAGGTGGACGAGACCTCACCCATGTATGTAGAGTTGAAGCGGAGGATTCGCGGAAGAGTGTAGTTTGGGTTGTTTGGCTGGATGTCGTGGTCCTTGGGAAGACCGTAGGGATTGCTTTTTCCGCCTGGAATGTATTGGTCTGCGGGGAGACCGAGATGTTTCTGGGAGCGGACCCAGTTGTCCTTGTACATGGGTAGGAAACAGTCCTCGCATGCTACGGAAAGACCCGTGGTTTGGTTGACGGCGCGAAAATGAGTGAAGGGTGAGCATGATAGTTCGACGTAGGTTGTTTCGATGGTGAAATGGATGTCGCCCTGCTTCATTGCCTCTGGGAGTCCTATGACAGGCATACCGAAGAGCGAGGTATAGTCTTCAATGTGTGAAGAGTTCTTGACCGGCATCCAGCCATCGGCCGTGGCTGCGGTCTCGTTCCCAGCTTTAAGGCGAGGGATCTTGATGTTTGCCCATTGGTCGACAGGGCCGGCCTTGATCTCGGTACCCTGCATAAGACCGGCTGTGTAGAGATCACGCATCGATAGTGGCCATGAGCCATCGTTTCCAACCATGATTCCTACATACGTGAACATGGACCCTAGCGGGCCATTATCCCAGTAGCGGAGCTCGGGTTGAGTAGTATCAGTGAGGTTCGCCTTGTATAAAAGTCGAATGGTACTCTGACCCCCTAGAGGCGACATCACCCACAGAACTAGGAGGCCCCAAACAAGAATCGAGGCGGGCATGTTGACGAGATGTAGGATGGGATCGGCAGTGGCATTGGTATTCATCAAGGCCCATAGTGTCTAGTAATACAGTCCATCAGAGCTTGTCAAGCAGGGGAAGTAGAGGTCATGCTTACCGACATCTTTACAGATCTTTGCGCACAGTACCGACCAATGCTCTTGAGCGAACGGGAAAGAAGAGCTGCAAACATGATAGGGTATACTGTAGGCCCCTATGCACAGTTAGTCCGCCTGTCAGACCGGGGTTTCCGTAGGGCGGAGACTATACCAACTTCATTGCCTCTTCCATAGCCGAACCAAAGCTATCCCCTGTCGGCCGATTGCGGATGCATAGTGCGGCAAGAGCGAGGGCTTCCAGTGCTCAGTCAACGATGGCATCCTAGCCAGTGGGTAGATAGGATCAGATGCTTACCGATGAAGCATAATGCAACTATACACAGGAAGATCTCAAACACAAGAGCAACAATTGATCCAGCCGGCTTCTTCAGCATCCGCCCCGAGCCAGGCGAACTCTCGCTGGAGATGGGCAGTATCTGGTTGGAAAAGGTCGTTTTCGAGGCCGAGACCGAGACCGAGTCGGGTTTGATCCCCAGTCCAACAGACGATAGGCTCCTCACCCACAAGCTTCCAGTTTCAGCCCTGGAAGGCCTCCCATGGCCCTCTGACTGTTGAACCATCGTGCGGGCAGAGTGTCAGATGTGAGACCCTGAGCAGCAGCTCGTCACTCTGACGGGCGAATGCTGCCCATTTGAACAGCATGGCACTGTCTCCACTGTGCGAAACATACTCCTTTTCTGACAGCTGTGTAGGCTCGGCGGCGCTTAGGTGCATGAGTTTGCTGGGAAGGTCCAATCGGGTGTTTTGTACAACGTAGGCTAATAAGGTTGATCAAGGCTTGTAGATTTTTTTAGTATATATAATTTCTTTTATCTTTCTCAAGCACATACGACCACAGGGTGTGGAGAACAGGGCTTCCCGTCCGCTCAGCCGTACTTAAGCCACACGCCGGCTGGTTAGTAGTATGGTGGGTGACCACATGCGAATCCCAGCTGTTGTATGTTTTTGCCAATGCTACGAGCGTAGCGAGTAGCTATACGGATATTAAAGGTGGTGATGGTCGTGATGGCGTTGTATGTTTTTGTGTTTGGATTTTTGAATCTTTCGGGTGTAAGCATCCCTACTAGATACCTTCAGGCCTTCACTTGAACAGCCAAAGCCCTCTAAATTCGCCCTAATACTGTCTTCATCATCTCTCTGACGATTATCATGTCCGACGCAATACCGCTACCGCCATTCCATGTCCCGGGGCCGTTAGGCGTGTCAGCCTCTCAGGATGTCGCTCCTCGGCGTCAAACCCCGGAACATTACCTCGATGAAATGTCGGCCCCATGCACTGCAAGAAATCTCCCCGTATTCAAGGCCACATTCGAGAAATGGACTCGGGAGCGTCTCGACATCCATACTCTCCATACAGTGATGCACCAAGCCGTGGCTGAAGACTTCGTCGAAGTCGTGGCCCTGTTTCTATCTCATGGACAGCCAGTCTACTCAACCTACATGTTATCCGCAGTCCAGAACAGAGCTAAGGGGTCCATCAAAGCATTCATCAACAGTGGCTGGAATATCAACGAACCAACCGGTCAGCAACAGACCACTATTCTCGGGTACGTACGTCCACGGATGTCCGACATACATTCTGAGGCTAATATCCCTATCCAAGTTTCGCTCTCGACGATGAAGAGTTCACTATGTGGCTTCTTGACCAGGGCGCTGACCCAAATCAACAATGCGTGATTGATCTTACACCAATGTCATTTGCGGTTGAGAATGCTTCACTTTCAACCCTTAGGTTACTTTTCGACAGGGGAGCAGATGTTCACAAGGGGCAGATGCGACAATCAAAGATGCAAGGAATCGCACTGCATTGGACTGCGCTTTGGCTTTTTATCATGCAGATGTTGTGGCAATACTTCAAGCCGCAACTGCTCAACAGGATGTTTGATCTCCTAGAACATAATGCTGTACATATAGTCGTTGCATTCCACAGCGGTAACCGTATCGCTACAATTCCTTCTGACTTCTGAAAATATACATCCGGGCGACCTCGAAAGACTTCCCAATCATGGCTGCCTGTGCAGAACGAGACTTCCCCTCGTTTTGAAACGGCTCTGGGGGCGTAGGCTGCGCTGGATTACATGATCTTCGCTCTTGCGCCGGTTATGTGTGAAGCCATTGCCCACAACTTCGTCGAAGCCGCCTCGGAGTCATTACGCGCTGGGTTACCAATCGATCAGATCTACGCTATCAACGCTGTTAGCCGTAAACCAACCGACATTCTCACCCTCCTTTCGGAGCACGGGTGGGATATAAATAAACCGTCGGAGCCATTGAAGCCTTCTGTCCTTGCGTAAGTCTCTCCCATTATGTTTTTATAGCTTTGACCGTGAGTATCTACCCTCCCTTTCAGCTACGCTAAAAAAAAACCCCGGAAATGACCCTGTGGCTCATGATCACGAAGCCGACCCAAACCAGCGTCGCAGAATTGATGTTACTCTGCTTTCTTGGGCCGTTGAAGATGCCTCATTGAGCACTATCAAATTGGTCCTGGACCGCCGTGCAAACGTCCAGAAGGGTGAGCCCCTCCACCACGCGGTTAATCGAGAATCGGAAGCAGTCGAAGTACTATATCTTCTGCTAGAACGGGGAGCGTCGTTAATGGCGAGATGTACGATAACCATGAGGTTTCCCGGAATTTGTTCTTTTTAATGAATCTGGGGCCTGTGTTTCATCAAGCAGCGTATAAGGGGAGGGCAGATGCTGTACGCTACCTACTTGATCAAGTAGCGGACCCGGAGATAGCCTCTCAAGCAAGGAAGTTAAAACTAGCTCCAACGGCGCTAGCAAATCATCTTTATGTACTGCAGAATGTCATTGTGACTGGCAGTGTAAGCGCCCGCGCTAACGTATAGCTTGAAGTATGAGTGCATGACGTGAATTATTCCGGGGACAACATGTTTCAGTTCCCTCTAGCGGTGAACTGCTTCAATGCTCTGGTCTCGGTTCCAGCAGAAGCATGGAAATCGACAGTATCATTGGTCCAAAAGCCTTTAGAAGGCGGCTAGTTCGGGCAACACTTGCACAACAGTTTGTACCACCTCAAGCCCAAGGCTAAACGTCATTTTTAGCAACTCGGTCTGTTAGTCGCCTACGCAATAATTAGAGCAGTACGGAGTAATCGTAAAACCGTTCTGCAGATGCCCAAGTGAGGAGAGAGACGTTGTTGGTTCGTAGCGTTGCTTCTTGCCTGAAGGCAAAATTCATGCCATAGACAAAAGCCACAAGACTAGGCATTTTGTCCCTTGAATGTTCGCGTAGCGTTGGGCATCGATACTGGAACGAAATTGGGACCCCGGCGAGCTTCTATTGTAGCTACTGGCCGTGCTTGGCTAGTACGCTATCTCAATCTCAGGTTTGCGAAGGGCAAGGTGGTATATCCGCACATGGTCATGGACCGGAAGTCCCTGGGAATCCAAGCATCGAAGTCATCGCTGTGTTCCGTGCATGGTTGGCTAGATTCCTTCAGCGTAGTAGCGGACGGTGCGCTCAGTGCTCGGCGAAGTTTCCTTTGCAACTTCGATTAAAGCTGAGCCGAGGGCTCTAGATTCGCATCGTATTCCATAGCAGTGCGGAGTAGACCGTAGCCGACTCCGGATACTACTTCGATAGAAAATCCAAGAAGATATACTTGTTATGTCACTGGTAGCAAGGTTTGCGAGTCCATAAGCAGGGACCTTTCGGAGAATGCGGGGATGCAATTAATCTGAAACACGAGTCAACTAGAAATGCCAGGTCTCGGCAATTGCCCACAAGAGAAGCGAGCACCACAAGACTTTGCAAGAGAAGAGCAGCATCGCCCCGGTAGGCCGCTGAGAGGTTTCATGTCGTGAATGACCAGCATGTAGCCAAACTAAGCAGTCCCATGACTGGTATCAGGCAGGTAACAGGCATACCTATACCTAATGGAACCGAAAATCCGCCGTTGCTGGTACAAGGGAGAGTGGTCCATGCCACCGGTACTTCGCTGTCGGGACACATCAGGGATGAAGACTGAATACCCTACAGACCAAGCCAACACAGTTCAATTTACCACCTTTGTCTCCCAATACCCTCTTAGAGTGAGCTGCTCTGCAGGACCAAAAAACGAGGCATCTTACTCAATATCTTGGCGGTAAAAAGTACTTCGTACATGTGAGCTGGCTGTGTTCGCCACACTTGACCCGCTCAATCGCGTCTTGCAAGCATCAACTCAGCCACAGTGGTTTAGCTGAGCAGCCTGAGATCTCGCTTGGATAGCAATCGGAAATCGCTTCATTTCCTCTTCCCAGTAATACACAGCTATTGTACTTTGTAGTGGACGGAATTCTCCGAGTCATAAGTTCATAACTCATAATACCCGTCGGCAAATCCACCAGCTTGAAACGAAGACCCTCCGTATATGGGAAGTGATGTTCTTGTGGCTTCACTGGATTGGGACCTTGCTTGTCATGACTCTAGACGACGATGTCAGTGGCTAAGGGTTCGGCGATTAGTGCCCCACCTCTATCGGTCGGCCATGCAGCGACCTACTCCGGAGTATTCGATCTGAAGCTAGAGGGATGATCGGAATCGTACAGGATGCGATTGCGGAGAGCTTCGGTAAAGTTTGCCCTCTGTTCTTCTAGGCGAGCCGAATGTTGATTGAGTTTACCCCTTCATCTCGCTTGAGGTCTATGGCGACGATGATTGAGAGGGTATGAATGGAGAACAAGCGTTTCTCCAGCAAGTCGAGGGTTGCTTTCGACCCCCGATCCATCAGGTTGTGGGCAAGACAATCTCGCTTCAAGGAGATTTAGTAGACGGCAATATAGCCAACCATGGACACGAATGCGATGGCTCTCCGATGGGACCTGGCGAATGTAACACAGGAGCTGTTGTCCAAGATTCAAAGCATGCCGCGCAAAGTTTGTCGCCTCCCTCAGGAGAAATAAGAGCTGGATGTTCAATTCGGCGAGTTGATTGGAGACAGATCAGCCGTTGGATGAGCCAATCTGGTGTAGAAGGTGGGATGCTGAACCGGCTCCCTGGAGCCCAAGGCCTGATGGTGCGGCAGCCCAGCTGGAGAATTACCACTCGTCATACGGATCGGTACACTGCACACACCGTATGAGATCCCTGTCTTTACCGCCTCTTTACCGTACGGATATTTCCTGGTTGGTCGGCATTCTTCAGGAGGCCTCGGCACTAGCGCTCAAAACAGCCTAGCGGATATCAAATGTGGTCGAATAGAACGGTTGTGCTTCTGCTCTGCACTGTGACCGACACAAACTCCCGATGACTTGCAGTGGTCCACAAATGTGGACTGTTTCATCTCTGCCCAGATGCATCCAGTCCGGATGCAACTCACGGTCTCTGTGGCCACAACCCTTCACCTCGAAGCGCTGAGGTCGGTTACGATCTTGGTCTGTGTGCCCGAAGGCGAGCGAGCGAGATGGATATAAGTAGCCTCCCAATGCCAATGCATAGTCGTCTTCTTTCTCTTCTCATCACGCTGGGCCGTTCCGATCTCTTCAACTGAACTTATTCGACAGTTTTACAGGCTAGTTCCTGTTACACTCCTTCTTCAACCCTTTGGTGCTTTTGCCTGTGGCAGACCACCGACATTCTTTACTGGACATCAAGTGACTGAGAATCCTCCATTATTCGTCAAGCTAACGGAACTCATTATCTTGCTGCAACAAAGGTCGGTCAACTACCCACTAGAGTCCTCTCACTTATGCTAACTCCATCCTTTAGACCACTCTTTCCTCTTCCTGTCCATATAAATACTCTGGCTCGTCTGGTACGATCAGGGTACAACACTCACTCAACTGTCGAATTGTTCAAGTCTCGATATCACCAAAGATTTTCAACATGTTCTCCAAGGTCTCTATGATCGGAGCCACTCTCGGCCTCTTTTCCCTGGTTGATGCTCATATGATCATGACCAACCCTGTTCCTTACAACAAAGACGCCGTGGATAACTCTCCTCTCTCGAGCGATGGAAGCAACTTTCCCTGCAAGAATGTTGGCTACACCGTCACTACGGAGAACCACTTGGTAAAGGGCCAACCCTTCAACATGGAATTTGAAGGTGGCGCCACTCACGGTGGTGGTTCTTGCCAAATCAGTATCACATCTGACCGAGCCCCTACGAAAGACACTGAATGGAGCGTCATTCAGTCGATCGAGGGAGGCTGCATGGATCAAAGCGAAGGTGACACCAATTCTGGAAACGATGCTTCCGCAAAGGCCGCCTTTTCCCCAAGCATTACCATCCCAGACAGCTTTGAGGATGGGCAATATACCCTTGCTTGGACTTGGATCAACCGCATTGGGAACCGCGAATTCTACATGAACTGCGCCCCGGTAACCTTGAGCGGGGGTTCTTCCTCTAAGCGATCGGACGTGGCCGTTGTCGAGAAACGTGCGGAAGACTACCCTCCTATGTTCATTGCCAACATCAACGGTTGCCAGACCAAATACAACACCTCCCCTCGCTACCCCAACCCCGGATCCAACGCCGTATCCTACAACGAGGCACACCTTATTGCCGACGCCAGTGATGTTTGTTACGAGGGTTCCCCAACGTGGGGGACTGCTGGTTTCACCAGTGGAGATAGCTCAGAACAGCCCACCTTGGAAGGGGACTCTTCCGGAGAGTCTTCTACTCCAGCAGCCCCTACCGAGGCAGCTCCTACTGAAGCAATGCCTGCCGCGACTACCCCTGCAATCAGCATTGGAGGAGCCGTTGCCGTACCCAACTTCACCGGCGAGCCCGCTGCTACCCAGACCACCGAGGCTGCTGCCGTTATTTCTACTCCCTCCTCGACCTTCCAATCTGTCGCTGTACCAACTGCTGCAGCGACCTCGTCACCCGAGTCGTCTGGCAGTAGCACTAGCACCAGCTCCAGCTCCAGCTCCAGCTCCACCTCTGGTGCCCTTTCTGGCTCCTGCACAGACGAAGGTGCCTGGAACTGCATTGGTGGTTCATCCTTCCAGCGTTGTGCCAGCGGAACCTGGACGGAGGCTCAAACCCTGTCCAGCGGTACCGAGTGCACCGCGGGGCAGAACGTCAACTTCGCAGTCAAGGCTGTCCAGGTTAAGTCGCGTATGCAGAAGGAGAAGCGCTCCCGCCGCCGCGCCCACGGCCACATCAGCATCCACTCGTAAACGGCAATGTCTCGAAGTTTCAACCGCTGGTCGGTGATACCTTTTGAGGCTGTTCTTACGCGTGTTTACATTCGTTTCCACTCACTCACTACTGCTTCTGTTGTGATGGACCCATCTTAACATCGTTTTGTTTCGTGTATTTATCACTTTCTTTTCGGACGGTGGCGAATGTGTGATTTTTGCTCATTTTGGATAAAATCTATATATGGCATTGGGTGCATTTAGGTAGATACCATCTCTTATCCAATCAAACTTTCGTTAATGTCCCATTTCTTGGGCTTCTTTATCGCGCACCGTAGTAGATGGACCCGGACTCCATCGTAGAAGACTAACTATAGCACTGCTGAGTGGTAACGGACACCCGACTCGCCTCGAAAATGCTTGGGCCTATTCAACCACGTCAGAGCCTTAGCTCAAACAAATACTACATACTACCGATAACCCCTGCTCAAACCCTTCAGACATGCTGGTAGACAAAGCAAACCTAGTTTAACCGCCGTATCGTGACCCGAGAGCCAATAAACTACCCGGGCCACAGGCACGACGTCCATCAAACCCGTTTCAGCCCAGTTTAGAACAGCCAGTCCCTGGAAAATCTGGAGAGATTCACCGCTAGTCTAATCCGTATGGAGATTCTTCTACATACTAGTGTCCTGCTGCATGCCCGCCGTTCCACGTCAGATTCCAGAACTAGCGCCGGCGCTTATGAGCGGCCAGTAGCAGGCCCTAGGGTGGTCAGTACCGGCATATTGTTCAAAGTGTGACCATTGTTGCGTGGTATAGGAGCTTGTGAAACACTTCCGGAGCCTGGGCTGCTATTCTTGTGGCTTGAGGAGTTGGATACTGGATCTGGATCTAGGTGCATGGGAAGTGCATGCACATGCGGTTAGACGGGACATGTATATAGTCAGGGATGGATGGAGGGTTGGTCCTTCCACCATGATGCTTGAGTCCCGAGTCTGTGAGACAGAAGAGTGAATCTCGATTATGGATTTTCGCGGATGCAGTGAGGCAAGTTTGTTGGCTCTTGCTGAGGCTCATCCATCCGCATTGAATACTCGCCAACTTTGATAGGAAAAAAGTTTCGCTTAATGTAGAAATAAAATTCACTCGACTCAATGTCTTGTTCTAAAAGACTCCCATCCTCTTTGATCACAGAGACCTCATCAGAATGACAATTTCTAACGCGATCAATGATCAGTCGAGTATAGGTCTCTATATAGTAGCACGTGACCGGCCGGCAACATATCAGCTCCACATCATCTCACCCACGGAGAACCCCGGAGAGATTCCTCATTTCCAAGCCACCAAGCCCCGTCCAGTAACTTTGAGTGACGCATTTGCACCGACAGGATGGTGGTTGTACAGTTCGTCCAGGATGGTCCCAGCGGAATAGGCAGCTCTGACAGACGCCTCGTCCGTTCTCATGTTATGCGAGGCAAAAACGCGGGGAAACCGCGCCGGTCATCCAAGAAGCAGAAGGATGTACACTTGGTGGCCCCGTACGTGATTCCGCGGCAAGTGTTCTTCAGCGACCTGTGCCTCACTGCCTTCCCTCAAGAGCTCGACTCCGAATCTAAGTCGCTCATGCACCGGTGTATGCTGTCTTCAATACTGCCTGGAGTGTTAGGTCAAGTCTGACGTTTGAGCCATAGGGTTCTTCGATATCAGCGATGTGCTATTCCCGCCACAGTTCTGTACCAAGTTCGACATCATCAGGTCTGTATGGGTGAACTGTATTCTGGCAGATAAAGCATGTAAGAGCGCCACTTTTCCTCACACATGGAAGGGAGCGTAATACTTATTTTGGGAGATTAGACTTTCATAGCACGTTGGCTATATCCGCGTCGTACGTTGACTTCTATCAACGGAAGCCAGGGATATCCACCAAGACTCTTCATCACATCTCTCAGGCTTACGAGTTGGTCAGGACCAAGCTCTCCGGCCCGCTTTCTGTCTCGGACAGTGCCATAGCGGCTGTGGTCAGTCTCGCCATTTACCAGCAAGTGCATCACCAAACTGCAACGGGGCTGGTGCATCTCCAGGGACTTTATCGTATGATTGAGTTACGGGGCGGGATTACTACCCTGATGCGAGAGAACCGTGCGCTTGCTTTAAAGCCGTTAAGGTATGTGGAGTGCTTGCTTTGGCGTTTTCTTCTAAAGATCATCAGACTCGACGCTGAGTTAGCGATGCAGAATGGCACAACCACCTTATTTCACGGTGATGAGGTGCCGCTGCGCTCGGTCCTGTGCAATGCCATAGCCGAAGACGAAGAGTTCCTTCAACATGCTTCTTGGATGCCGCTCATAATGCTGGATCTCCTCAGCTTCTCTAGGCTGCTCAATGAGGTGGAGAGAAGGCAGAGGGCCAGACTCGACCCTTTGGATTATACGGAAACACTTTTATCCTTATTATATCGACTTCTAGAATACCAGCGCTTAGGTGACATCTCTGATTCGAATGAGGGGCTCCATAGCGAGTTGGTATACCTTGCAATGATGGCTTTTATGACGACTATGCTACCTGACTACACTCGTTTTGGATCCAGCTTCTCTCTTCTCTCCTCCTGCCTGAGAAATACTCTACATAAGACCTGCAATTCGGCACCGGCTAATGCGGATCTGAGTTTCTTTCTGTGGACTCTTTTCATCAGTGGATTATCAGTGCTAAATCCCAGCCAGCATCCATGGCTTCTGCCGTTGATCGCCAAAACCTGTGAGTGTCTTCGGCTGACCAAATGGGCTGCGATTGAGCGTCAGCTATGCCGGTTCCCTTGGGCTTTTACGCTACATGATGCCCCGGGCCGCCGTCTTTGGGAGAAAGCCCGAGTCCTTGGGCAAGATGTCTCATCCGCCATCTCATCTCAACGATGTGAAAGTAAGATCCATATTCAAGTTCTCTCTATGAGTTTGACTAATCTAGCTTCTAATAGACCTGACAAATGGTATTATTCAAGCCCACCCCTTTCATGCCTGAAAACAGGCAAACCCATATAAAGCCCTACAGGAGCCGCGAAATACAACCCGGCTGCACATCCTCCAGCCTGGCAACAAGCTCGTCCCAGATCCGCCTCTGTACCTTCTGCCCCTCTCCATCGATAATCCACGAGGGCACCCAGAACTCCTTGATCTTACAACCTGACAGAAGCTTTCCGTGACCTTCCTCGCCCACAAGCAGTCCATGCAAGAATGTCCGGCTCCCCTCCTCCGCTGTGCGCGCCATCAAAGCTCGGAGACCTTCGTGCACAATCTTGGACAAGGTCCGAGCGTCGCGGCCTAGGCCCGTGGAGCAAAGGCCCGGCGCCACCATGGCGATCACGACGCCTGTACGCTCGACGGGGCAGTGCGCTGCAAATTGTCGGACGGCGTACTCTTCGATGAGTTTAGTGAGAGCGTATCTTGACCAGCCGGCATGTTAGCATGATTCACGCCTAGAATATAGAACAGGACTTACCTAGCGTCCATGTTTGCCTGCTTCTGATCATTGAATCCGTCAAAAATGGACTTCTTATTGTGGATACTCTTATCCAATTCGCCCTTGACAGTGTACCCCAACACACTGACAATAAATACAAGCGCGGGCTTGATGCCGAACCTTGCAGCACACTCGCGCAGCTTATGCATCATGAGAACACCGAGAAAGAGAGTGTTTATCGCGTTGACAAACATGCTTGTCTCCATGCCCTCAGATTGCGACCAGGCGTCGAGGTACACCCCAGCGTTGCAAATAACCCCATCTATTTGGTCGAGCTCTTGGCTTATGCTCTTCGCAAATTCTTGGACGGAGGCGTAGGTGGACATGTCTAAATGTCGTACCTGCGTACACGGAGATCAGTCTTCGTGACTGCTTACGATAGCCACAGTAGACGTACCTGGACAACACCCTTCCGACCCGTCGTTCGCTCAATGTCCGCCACCGCCGCCTCTCCGGCCTTCATATTACGTACAGTCAAAAGCACGCATTTGGCTGATGCGGCCACAAGATGTCGAGCGGTCTCGAGGCCCAGGCCTGAATTGCCGCCGGTGATGATATAAGTCTTGCCAACGCACGTATCCTTGTCGATAAGGACCGGTAGCTTGCGGTATTGCTCGGCAGTCAGGCGGAGCATCACCATCATGAAAAGTGTTCTTTGGAGTCTTGAGGTTGGAGAAGTTAAGCGCAAATTGGAGGATCGCTGTATCTATCGACACTGGGACGGGAAGGGCACGAGGTATAAGTACAAAAGCGCACAGCGGAAATAGCCAAAAGCCGTGGGGTCAGATTTGGCATGATGACAGGACTGGCAGGGCACACTCCGGCTTTTGAGAAGTCGTTCCTTCTTATCTCCTTTCTGTCGGTACGAGTTGGCAACCTCTATACTGGACCTTTCGGTCTCCCGAAAAAGACCAATGGCATATTAGCATCCTCTTTGAGCTTAGCGTTGGTGGGCTCATCCATGATCCTTAGAGCCACCCTCATGCTAGCCAATCAGATATCAGACTCTTGCTTGGTACGTTTTAGCCTTATCAAGGGTGAACATCAAGGTCCAGTCCTGGGTCTATGGATGTGAGTTGGTGGTAAGAATTGAACTGACTTTGGGATTTGATCATAGGATCAAGGCCCCGTTGTCAGTCGGGGACCATACCCTAGGTAACGGACAACATGTCCGGAGCCCCGCCGCCATTGACTTTATTCGAGCAACGACGGCATACCTCCTACGCTCTGATCCTGGTTCTATCAACTGCAGCTCCTATACGGAATCGTCAGCACACACACCATGTCCAATAATGATCTTCGGATCTCTTCCCGAGAGGACTTCACAAGATGTATCCTATGCGGATGCGCGACGGCAGCGCTAGCCCCAGCCCCAGCCTGGCTGAATACTACCCTATTCAGTAAGTCCGTTCGCTCCTCGTGGGCCACATTTTGCCAGTCTATGTGGCTTGCAGTACTTGAGTAGTACGCTATACTATTCAATTGACTGAAACTGGAAGTGTACCCTACGAGCTCTGGCCGCGTCAAGCTCTCCTATCCTTTCAGCAGATGCCTGGAGCGTAGAGCGTACTATTATTCCACCTCCACATGTTACTCAGTCCATACCAACGACAGGCGAATATATATCGAGTTTGAAGAATTTGACAATCCATGGGAAACGAGACGCTGCTGTGTTCGCCCATCGGGCCGATTCTTCATCATGCATAGAGATTGCTGGGTGTATGTACGGAGGTCTTTGAGCCAGGAGCTGAGCATGAGAGGGGATTCGCGAATGTTCTTTGATCTGTTGAGTGGGCTGGGAACTTCTAGGGGTATGAATATCACTTCATGATCTTTGCAGAGCTGATATGGGAGCTGGGTACACATAGATCCGGCTTTTTCTGACCCAAGCGACTACCACCCCTGTGTGGCCCGAACTCCGAAGCAATTACTCGTGAGAGCAAAGAACTTGGCTGAACCCTCTGAGGAGGTGGAGCGTAGCCTAGGTAGCGTTCATAACCCGACCGACTCGTTCGCCCAGCTAGCTCTTGAGATTCGGCAAGAAATCGCATTGCTACTTCCCATCCAGGACTTTTCAAACCTCCGCCTTGCCTCACGGTCAATGCGAGCGATATTCTACGATACCCACTTCTGGAAATCGCGGTTCAAGAGAGACGGCGATCGGTTTTTCATACTGTACCACGGTGGCACCAGGGACATGCTAAACCAGGATGTCGAATGGCAACGCTTGTACCACGCTTCCTCAAAGAGGGCAGCTCGATCCGACACAACGGAGAAGGTCTACGAGGTGGCCTGCTGGCTTAAAGAGTCTCTGGCTGCGAAGAAAGAACTGCAGCTACCACCACTGGATTTCGCCGGGCGGGCACTGCAACATTATCACGGAGACTCGTGCGCCGAGGGCAGACGGATCGCAAGGGCCGAAGTTCCATCGAATCTGACTAGAATCGGGGTCACCTTTGTCCCCACCGAGACGCGGCACAAGAAATGGCGCCGAAACGGAGTGAAAAAGGGGATCCCGATCTTCGAGCCAACCACGGAGATTGCCGCCTTGGAGTTTTTTACAGAGGGGTCTAAGAGCGCGACTGTAGCTCTCGGCTCCCGGCCAGAAGATGCTGTCACATTCAGTGTCCAAGGGATAGCGGATGAGCTGAAAGCATTTCGAGGCCCGGACACGAAGGATGGGAAGTTCGCTGACTGCCCGTACGCCAACGCAGTCCGGATCATGCTAGACGCCACGGATTTTACGGGCTTTCGGATCCGGTACCTTGATGAGCGGATCTCCTCTATTGGATTGTGGAAGAGGGCTGTCAATAAGAAGAAGGCAAAGATGCCGCAGGTCTTCGGCCTGGATGAGTTTGGGAAATGCGAGTTTGATATGGTCATGGATGACATGGTGGAGGTTGTTGCGACGTTTGAGGTAGGTTGCCGTCTACTGATGCTCTCCTCATGGGATACTAACGTGGGTGAAAACTTGTAGGGGCAGGCCCTGGTAGACTTGGGTATCAGGGGGCACCGCTATGTTGATTCGGACTCCCAAGGGAACTAAGTCAGTAGCCTTCCTCCAAAGTCTTGAGCAATAGCCCTAACGCAAGTCAACCGCAGAGGATAGCGCAGACGGTCATGAGAGGTTCGTCAATAAATTTCTCCGCATGCAAGCAGGTAGTATATCACTATAATCGTCTTTTGATAATGCCTGCTCAAATCGTCACATATCGTTTGTCCGAGTCTGGTCCAGACCCTCCTGAGCTACTCTCGTGAGTGCTCCTCAATATACACTACTGCAGCACAATTGCTGCTGGAGAACGCGAACAAGTTATAAGCTTATTGGGAAGGGGGAGGGTTGAGTTACTAGTACCATTTGCTCTTCACATTGGCGAGTATCTCAGAATAATTCAGTCCGTCTTGTGCTTTGGCTGGAAGTTTCCTCCGTAGGTAACGTCCGCCGTAAAATCCGCACCACAACTGCGGCGAATCACCCCCGTTGAGTATCTTACTGCCTTGCAGTCGCTCTCTTTTGGACTTTCTCTTCTTACAACCCCCTTCCATCTACCCTACTTCTTCCAACCAACCCCCTTCATCACTTCTCTCCTCATTACAACTCCATCACTCCCTTCCAACTCACCCGTTATCTCACCATGGAGAACCCACCCTCCGCCATCAAAACACGCTTCCTCATCATCTCCGACACCCACAGCCACGATCTCCCCAACGACTATTCTCAGCACGAGGCAGATGTCGCCATCCACTGCGGCGATCTGACCGACGGAGCAAAAATCGACGAGTTCAGGTCCGCCATCAGACTGCTCCAAAACATCAAAGCCCCCCTCAAGCTCGTGATCGCTGGAAACCACGACTTCACCATGGACATCCCCATCTTCCGCAAAAAAGTCGCCGAGGTAAGACCGCCCGTCGAGCCTGAACTAGTGAAAAGAGAATACGGTGACTACGGCGAAGTCAGGGAAGTCCTGTTCAAGCAGGCCGAAGAAAGCAGCGGAATCATCTTCTTGGACCAAGGCACCCACACCTTCACCTTGCCCAGTGGCGCATCCCTCAGGGTCTACGCCAGCCCGTACACCCCGTCCCTAGGCAACGGCAACTGGGTTTCGGCAACTGGGGGTTCCAATATCCCCTGTCAACAGGTCATAGATTCGATATCCCTAACGACGTTGACGTTGTCGTCACGCACGGCCCGCCAAGGGGGATGCTAGATACAACACACTCGGGAGTACGAGCCGGCTGCCCTGACCTCTTTGAGGCCGTTGCCCGTGCTCGGCCCCGCATGCATTGCTTTGGGCATGTGCACCAAGGCTGGGGGGCGAAATTCATTGCATGGAGACCGAAAGTCAGCGAGAAGCCTTCGCATCTTACCGACATCGACAATGGCAGCTCGAAAATGATCAAGAAGCTGTCCCAAGTCAGTCCCGGGACGGGTGCTGTGGAAACTAGTCATTGCACCGGAGATGAGTATGCCCTGGAGAAAACATCTCATACCCTGTTTGTTAACGCTGCCATCGAGGGCAATCTTGAGTTTCCAGTGCACCCGATTTGGCTCGTCGACCTTGAGCTTCCCCCTGCCTTGTAAAGAGCATCTAGGCTCTGCCTACTGTTTATAGAATACATAGTCTTACCTTGAGAGTCAATGAGATACCAGAATAATCACGATTATCATGTTTCTATAATGCGCGCATATATAGCCGACAAAGCCTGCTCTCCATGCAATCGAGCTGGTGCCTTCTATCTAAGTTTGGACCATTATATACCCTCTGTCAATGAACCAAATGCTTAAACCCATGAACTTGTCAGTTCCTATAGTAGTATCCCAGCTGTGCACCTAGCTTTGCAGGCTCTCAGAGTCCTCAAAGCGTCAAATTGATACTTCTACTTCGAGAGAATCTCGGTCGCAGCCCAGGCCTTTGCAAGAAAGCTATCTCACTGCTGCTCATGCGCCTGGGCCCAAGTTATGTAGGACTGTGGGTTCCTCCTTGAGCGAGCATACGTAGTTACGTATTCTGCGGATTATGTTGCTATGATAGAAGTCCTTCAAGCACTCTGTCTGCTCATCGCAGGGGCTGTACTCCATTATATATAGATGCCTCGATCAAGGTCTACGGCGATCAATACCCACAATGCCGCTTGAAGAATATAGAATTATAGATGGAGCTCCGACTAGCTCCGTTTAAAGATGTAATGAAATTAAAGAGATTACAAGGCCTGCAGGATTCCGGCCTATTGACTGACTACTGCTTGTTTGTGAGACGATCATCTCAATCCTTGGTAAGTACGGAATGGAATGCTAAACTTGGGACAACTGGGAGCCTGAGACACCATCCGTCACATTAGGAGTCATTTGAGGGCATAGTGATTGTATGTCCCGTCGAAATTGGGCGGGGTGGGCATTGGGAGGATGGAGCAAGGGCTAGAGGTCCATGACCGCGGTCGCCCTCTTGAAGGTGGAGGTTACTCTGGAATCGATCTTGGAAAGTTAATTTTGTAGAGTCATAGAGTAGAGACATGAGTGAGCTTTACTTGGAGATCTCTTCAGCGCATACCCAGCGAAAGGAACTAAAGGAACCAAAGGCATAAGTGAGGTTTGACTGTGATAGTCTCGAAAACTGTTGTTGATGCCTGGGGTACCCACACTTGCTGCCAAGAGAGACTTCCCCCAATCCGGACAGGGCTTAGGGCATTTCCGCACAGACGGACCGGAAAGCAAACTAAGCGAAAATTTCGATCTCTTCGTGAGCGACTTCGATCCGCCCGCAACCTCGAAAGCCGACCAACCAGCCTCACGTCGACAACAATGGCCTCTCGTCCTACCGTCTCTATCGCCTCCGGTGAGGGCAAGCCCACCGGGGCCACTGCCCCCCTGCCGGCTGTTTTCAACGCGCCCATCCGTCCTGATATCGTCCAGTATGTGCGACCTTTGATTCCAACGTGGGAGGAATGAGAAGAATTGGGGGATAGGAGATGGGGAAAATCGCTGCAGCGAAAAGGAAAACCCGGACTGACGGTTGGATTATAGGCAGGTTCACACCGGTATGGCCAAGAACAAGAGACAGCCTTACGCTGTGAGCGAGAAGGCTGGTGAACAGACCTCCGCTGAGTCCTGGGGTACCGGTATGTTTTGGAACAACGCAAAAATGGGCAGCAATTGGGACTCAACCACTGATGAAATCTACCTCCAGGCCGTGCTGTCGCTCGTATCCCCCGTGTCTCCGGTGGTGGTACTCACCGTGCTGGTCAGGCTGCGTTCGGTAACCAGTGCCGTTCCGGTCGCATGTTCGCTCCCACCAAGGTCTGGCGCAAGTGGCACCAGAAGGTCAACGTCGGCCAGCGCCGTTTCGCCACGGCCTCCGCCCTCGCTGCCTCCTCCGTCCCCTCTCTCCTCTTCGCCCGCGGCCACCGCATCGCCAACGTCCCTGAGGTCCCCCTGGTCGTCGACTCCAAGACCTTCGAGAACGCCGCTGTGACCAAGACCAAGGCCGCCGTTGCCCTCCTCCAGGCTGTCGGTGCCGGCTCTGAGCTCGTCAAGGTCTCCAAGTCCCGCAAGCTCCGCGCTGGTAAGGGTAAGCTCCGTGACCGCCGCTTCCGCCAGCGCCGCGGTCCCCTCGTCGTCTACAACCCCGAGGTTGACGGCAAGGAGCTTGTCCGTGCTTTCCGCAACATCCCCGGTGTTGAGACCTCCCCCGTCTTCAGCCTCAACCTCCTCCAGCTCGCCCCCGGTGGTCACCTCGGCCGCTTCATCGTCTGGACCTCCTCCGCCTTCGAGGCCCTCGACACCGTCTACGGCACCACCACCTCCCCCTCCGCCCTCAAGAAGGACTACCTCCTCCCCTCCAACCTTGTCGCCAACGCCGACCTGGCCCGCCTCATCAACTCTTCTGAAATCCAGACCGTCCTCCGCGCTCCCAAGGGCGAGGCCCGCACCAAGCGCGCCAACGTCCAGAAGAAGAACCCTCTCCGCAACAAGCAGGTTATGCTCCGTCTTAACCCCTACGCTGCTGCGTTCTCCAAGGAGAAGCTCGGCCAGAAGAGTGTTGAGAGTGAGAAGCCTGCTCCTCTGGCTGACGGCTTCCTCAAGACTCTCCACGACGAGTAAACGCTGTTCTTCAGTCACGCTTTCTCTCTTTCAAAGGTCATGTTGATGCTGGTTCGGGACTCGGTTTAAAAATGGTAGCAATAAGCAAATGAACGGATTTGCCCAATACCCACTTTTCGTCTTTTTTGGTTTAGTGCTCTCTCACGTGTAATGGATATGTAATGATTCAAGAGCTTGTGTCTTGTAGTAGCTGTTGTTGCCCTCCATGCTCGAGTAAGAACTATACTCGGAGTACTCTGTAGACTACATGGCTGAGCTGTTATGCTTGAGTCTCTTGGCACTGGAATAAACCTGCTAAGTCAGCTCGCTGCACAGCCCCCCTTCACTGGTCGCAGCACAACTATGTGTCTGGGCTTTGAATTTAAATGATCGACTCGCCCTCAACGGCGCCGTTTCTAGACCAGTGAGCTTGTGAAGTTGATGGACATCGAACTAACCTCGCAAGAGTATCTGCGTTTGGTTTAGTTCGAGAAAACTATAGCAATGGATCGCTATAACCAAATGTCTCATATTTTAACCGTCGCTCTTGATATGGACAACGTGGAACAGGTAATGCTATAGTACCCCATAATAATCCTACGCTACCTACCCTGCAGCTGATCTTATAATCTGTCGGCCGGATGTATCCCAGCTCCGGAGAACCCAGCACGACGTCCGGTGAATAACCTTGCTCCTTAGATCCTTCGTCCATCTAGAGCTCGGGATTTCGGGCGTTACATCCATATTGTTTGGCCAAGTTTAAGCCTTGCTGGCAGATGATGCAGCTAGTCTAACCTCCAAGGGAATGGAAAGCGAGGATTAATATTTCGGGTGGCGATGTGTGTTGAACAGAACAGCAAATAGTCAAGCCATGTAATTTGCCGATGTGTCCGGCACAAGGCGCCATGTCTGCTATCCGTTTGATCTTTAGATCGGTTTCTTTCATCAAGCTGATGGCCTAATCACAACCGGGCGAGAGACCGTAGTATAGTGCGGGACCAGCAAAGTTTATCGCTTCCGAAAAGTGCAAAACCGGCATTCATTCAGGCACTGGAGACGGCGAGGGGAGGGGTGAAAGAGTTGCAAATTGCAATAACTAAAGAATCGCCTGAGCCGCATAATCTTCGCTTTCGAGCAGGAGGAAAGCCAAGCACACGGATTATCGGTGAACTTACCGCCATGCCATCCCTCTTTTGTGCTTGGCATGACCGATGCATCGAGTTTTTGAAAGTGCAACGTACTTGCTAGGGTTACGTAGCCAGCTTTTGAAATGTGGCCGGGAACCATGGACTAACGTGCATATTCCGCGTGCCCTGTGAACGCGATACTCTAGTAGTTGTTCAGCTGAGTAGGAGCCCAATAGAAACACAGGGTCAGGGATTTTCTGTGTTTTGATCAGATTGACCTAGTATTGATATGTCGTGTATCAGGTCTCTCAAACTCTCACCTCTGGCAACGGTTTGCCCGAGGGATCTAGACTCGCAGTCGTTTAGCCCGCGGGGCCGGTGATCAGACAATGGTGGACGTTAGAGCATGGTTCACTGCTCTATTCGGCTTTCAACGTTTAGCGGCTTTGGCCTAAGTGCCAAAGACCAGCCCGGGACTAGCCACGGAGTAGAGCTCATACCGAGGTCGATCCGGCGCACGGAATATTAGTGAACAGATTGTCCCGATAGCTATTACCGACCCTGACCGTTTGTCTGATGGATACCGCCGTCGAATACTTGACTGAGACTTCAGGAAGCCTCGTCGCTCTGACTGGCCCTGAAGAAGTGACGTAGTTGGACAGACGTGCACTGTGTCATGTAGCATTGATTATTGTGAGTGACGGAGATCGTTGCGGTGACGGCGGCCATGTCCGTCTGTCTCCGTGTGCGGGATATGGGACCGGCTGTACCACCTCGATACATCCGTACCCCGTGCATAGCCTTATGCATCCGGTACACCTGCTTTCCACCACGGTCAAATGTCCTAATAATAGAGCACGTGGTGTCGTAGTGATGGGGGTTTTGCGCGGCCAGTAAGGCATGATTTAACGTGGACCGCACTAATAATATTGAGCCGGCCTTGTCGTGTCGTCTGGCGCGCCTAAATTAGGGACGCCTGTAAAGATAGGTATATTCGCGACAACCTGATGTCCAGTTTCTCAAGAAGTGCCGAGACACCAAGGACGTAGCGGCCTAGTGACGAATAACTACCGTCTAACTCGGTACTTGGGTAAGAACAGATGTTGGTGCGGTATGAGGCAATTGTGAATTGTCAACCGCCCTACCCCTAGGATATGGAGAGTCAAGACTCGAAAAAATATCCCGAACCCCGCAGACCAACGGCGCAATAACGCTCATACTAGCCCTCGGGGCCATAAAAATAGGTAGCGGATCTTCTTACCGAAAAAAAATCTCGCCCGCTATCCCAAAGTGCAAATCTGACCAACGTCCGGGCCTTAATCTGAACAGTCGGAAATCCCGACGTATGCGCTACTGACTCATGCAGGACGGAGTTGAGATCGTGCTGGTAAACTTTCCACTTTGTAAAGCGTCTTGCTTGATTTGCAGTTACGCTGAATCGCCTCGTATGATGCTATGTAGCTGCCGGTCGTGTCGAAACGCGGTCGCTTTGACGGTCCACATTTTTTTGTACGAAGATAATGCCCGTATTGCAAAGTATGCCGCCCTCAGTCTTTTCAACCCATCTTTCTAGGGAACGCCGCATGGCAAGACACAACGAGCGCGATGATCTCGAATACTAGGAGAGACCATATGTCAGTGGTTTACACCTCGATTCCCAAAGAAAAAATAAATAAAGGTTGCATACAAGAGGGTCATGGCTGCCACTCTACGAAAGACTAGCTATGCGTCTTCCTCTGACACAAGTTAGCTTCCGCGTAATGCCAGGTACAGGCACCATGGAGACCCACAGCAATTAGTGGCCGATGCGTGTGGGAATTTCAATGTTGATTAAGATGACAACGGCTCGTTGCTGCTCTGCAAGTAGCCCTTTAGCCAGTTGGGGGCTAGCCATGGCAAGGCACTCTAGTTGGACGCGCTTCGGTCGAAGGTAAACCGGCGATATGGGAGCAAGGATAGGTTCAAGGACTCATAGTAACCGAGCAAGGGCTGCTTGACAAACCAACCGGGGATGGAAAGTGATTTCTGCCGGAGAAAGATGAGGGCCAACGTTTGGGGCCGAAGCTATTTGTCGTCAAAGGTAGGCACGGCACGTGAGGGCAGAAGCTTCCTCTCCTCGACAACACAGCACAGCACATGACGTAACTCGACAGAGAGCTCGCTGTCTGGAATCGCAATTACTGCTTCTACGGAGCAGAGTCGACAGGAAAGGATACCGGGCGACATCACTGCCACGACTGATTGCCCTCTCTGCTCGAAGATCCGGTCGTACAGACAGGGGAACGATGCATGACCAACCACCTGTTTTCCCATCAGCACTCGCTCGCGCATGCAGTTCCAGCGGGATCCTACAGCAGTCCAGCCCGACCAGCCAGCATTTCCCTGTAGCTCCACGGCTACAGACCGGTGACCGGCCCTGTCTTGAATCTTGTATCTCGTGGAGGGCAAAATTTGATGATGTGTTCACGAACCAATTTCCCACAATGCCGGATCCTGGATCTTGAAGTCCAAAATGTCAGTGATCTACATCTTAGTACGCTGAGATCCTGGTCCTTTCCGGTGAGCTTTCACAGGACAGGCAATCTTGGGCTGCTTTAGCCTCCTCGCCTGCTGCAGACTCCCTTTGGTCCAAATTTTTAGCGTCATACTAACGAGCGAGCGCCCTGGGCAGACTCGCCGTTTTCGTTTGTCCCTCGGAGCTTCGAGGACCACGTCTTCTCTTATTAAATCCGTCTCATGGGATAGCAGTCCTATCGGAGTTGATTTAGCCGACCAAAGACCGACAAGGGATGACAGACGCCGTTAGCGCCTGGACGCAACCAAGAGCAGAGCGGCCCCGGGGCGGTTCGCTGGATTCTTGCACCTGCGAGCACGGTAGCGGAGACCTTGGCCTCCACCTTGCTTGAAGGAATCGCACCGAGCGCAGAGAGGAACCGCTGATTGGTGCGAGCAGTACTTTGTGATGATGATCAAGATCATAGTTCGCTCAGATGCGATCATCTTATAGCTCTGTACCGGGCCTAGGTCCGAGCGGCGGCAGGGAGAACTAAGGGAGTCCTCGTTGAGCTCACACTACTCTTCTCATTCGTCAACTAGACCCGACAGGGCTTTCGCGAGGCCCAAGGAGATGAGGGACCGGGGCTTGATAGGACAAATATCCTCGCGATGCCCTGTACGCACGGATAAATGGGATCTAGACTCACATCGCACCAATGACCTTTCGCACGGAGAATTTTCTATTTCGCTGAAGCGATGGCGATTCTGGGGCCCATTTGCACATGCTATTCTTGGAGGTAGCAGTCCACACGGAGAGGGCAATGACTCGACGCTGTCACGCTGGTCCGGGAAAAACGCAAATTATCGGCAGACAAAGGGGTGGTTCATGGGACCATCATGAGAACAAAGAGATGCTAATAATAATAACGCGGCTGCAGATCCGATTGCCAAAGCTCGAGACTCAATCCGGCAGCATGGAATTCAACCATGAGACCGGGACTTGGTCTCACCGTCCCAACTGTACGTACTTGCAGGAGCCGACCACGGATGTGTCCACTTAGCGCAGCCATCCCCGCGAACGATGAGGACGAACTGCGAAACAAAGCTAGTCTCACTCTCAAGTCCTTGATTGTCTGCACTTGCAAAGCCAGGTGGCATTCAAGAAACGGATACCCGCCCTCTTGAAGCTTTCCAGGGGCCGGATAACGGATCCTACATGCACATGTCCCGCCAGTGGTCGAAGTTTATCTACCTTACCCACGCCGGCAATGGGCAATGATTCTAATGAGGGAAACCCACCGAAGCAAGCCAGCAGACCATGTCCCGGCCTCGACTGTCGACGTTCGAGTAAGAGACAATGACTCCGCCAATAATGATTGATATGGTCGGATGCCCGTCCATGCGCGTAGAAAGGACGGGTCAGGGACCTTCTGGTGATCGACCGATGGGCTTAGCGGGTGAAACAAATGAAAGGAGCTCAAACATCACGGGGGTATCCGTCGTTCTGACATTTAGGCAAGACCAAACAAGGTTATTTCCAAATGCCGTTCCGAGGATGCATCCGTTCTGAGCATGGTCAGATGGAGATGGAAGGATCGTTTGAAACGCCGTCCGAAAATCCATGTTGCGGGGCGCAGGACCAGGTGGACCTTACGCCAGCCAAGTCCGCACCGAAATTACGGAGTAGTCCAATAATGAAGAAAAAGCAACAAGAACGGAAAACGGTGAGCGGCAGATCAAGCAGACAAGGTCAGCACTACTCCGGAGTACTACGGAGTAGATAGAGTAAGTGTACCCTAGGGTAGGTACTTGACGTCGGGCGCAGGGCTGGCTCAGCGGCTCGAGTCGCACATCCATCTGGTGGTGGATCTACACGGTGGGTACCATATCTCGGTAGGGGAGTGTCCGACCAAAAGTAAATGGTCGATACCTGGTCGAAACGCGATGAGTCTGAATCAGCGCTCTCCAGGGCTGTCACGGGCATGGGCTACGAGTATGGGATCATATCGCGGGCTCGTATTGCAAACAAGGTAGAGCTCCTTCCCTCTCCCTCTCCGCTTCTCCCTCACCACCACACCACTCGCTCTCCATCTTCTCCATCCGCGCGAAGCATTTGCTTCTTCATTCGCTTTCTTGTCCTTCAAGCCTAGTCCGCCGAGCGTTTCTTAGTTGCTCCGTCTCAGTCGTGCGTCCTCCGCGCCCCCCTTGTCTTCTGCAGGGTTCCCGTACCAGGGCATCCATACTCCAGCGTCAAGGCAAGCTTGAACTTGCTGTCCCCCGCGTCCAAGCCCACAATAATATACGAATTGCAGCCCCGACAGCGAATTGCTGCTCGTGCGTCTGGCCCTTGTCCCATCAAGACTTTGCCGCCGGCATGACATCTTTCCCAGCATTCATTGTTCTCCGTTAGCGGCTGCAGCACTTTGGCCGGCATCAGGCTCCCTGGTCCAATTAGGTACGTACGAGCGGCTCCTGGCTGTTGGTTCTGTGTTTCCCTTGTGAGAGTACATTTACTCAATTGATCAAGGGCAGCAAGAGAGAAGAAAAGCAATTTAATGAGAATATTATTAGAAATTGATCCACTTTGTCACCACCCCGGTCTGGTTTTGCCTCTTGCTGCACCCGGATGTGGACGCTACCTCTTGTCGGCAAACGGGCATCTCTCTTTTCTTTTTGCCTCTCGTGTTCATGGCCCCCAAGGCTTTCCACCCGGACTCGTTTTGACTGCATTGCAAGCTGCAGCCCCAGAGCTACCAACTCCCTTTGTCGTCATATTTGAACAAACCTGTCGCGACGTGGCCTAAGCCATCTCCAGCCTGGGGCCGTCCAGGGCGATTGGCCCTGCTGAAGTACGTACTGACCCGGATAGGTACTCGTTGTTCAAAGGTCTGGGGGCTTCGGCTGGGATCCTGCAGTAGCCCTGGTATGGGTGGCTCGTTCCGAGAAAGAAACTAAAAAGAACGAGTTTCAGGGCCGTTTGCGCCATGAGTTTCCACCTCTAGATCTCACTCGTGTCCCCACTGAGGCCCACTTACGCTCGTCTATCCTATTCCTAGCGTACGGGAGGTTCCAGTAATCCGCGTGGCAACGACCTATCCCCTTACAGGATTGCCATCGATTGGCGTCTTTCATTGTGGACGATTCGTGCCTATCGAGGATTACATTCTGTGCCTGCGCCGGGTTATATACCGAGCCCTGACCTGAGGACTTCCTTATCTCCAGGCGTGACCCAAGGCATTGACCAAGTACGTCTGTCACTCCTTTGCGCAGACCTCGTCCCATCCACACCACCTCCTACACGGTCAACTATACCAAGGAAAAACAAAGTATGTGCTTCCTGAATCCTGACAGTCCCAATGGGTAGTGTCTACAAGCTTATATACTCCAGCGGCTGACCATGCACCTGTTCATCAGATTGCCTCAGGCACGGCTAGGGCTTGATTCAAAGGTCTTACTTGGTTGCTCTGAGCTTTTCTGAGCATCTAGTAGAGGTACATAGCGATTCCCATTCTCGGCAACGTTTTCCTTTTCGTTCGCCAGGTCGGGGACTCGGCGTTCAAAGACACTTTCATCTTACTCGAAACGAACCAAACGAAACGCTATGTCGTCGGCCTACTATATTGGACCCTTCGGGCGTATGTTACCTGTCGCCGATGGGCCAGCGGAGCAAGAACCGGATCGTCCTGCTAACCTATCAGTCTCCGAATCCCATCCATACCAACTCCCACCACCTCGTACTTCAGCACCATTACAGTTTGGGTCAGATCCATTTCTACGTCCACGAAACCGAGACGAAAGAGCCGAAGACAGAGATAGGCCTTCAGGTCAATCGAGAAATTCCAGGTACCAACCGACGAACGAGCAGCTCCCCTCCGTTAGCCAACTTCTCACACCCACCATGCAAACAAGCCGGTCCCCATCACCCTACAATCCCAGCGCGTTTGGTATCTACCTGGCAGAAGATGGGCTCGGGGAACCAGCCGAGAGATTGCGTTATAATGAGACAAGAACGCCCCGTCCGCAAGCGCGGGTAGGCTTTTTCGAAAGTCCTAGGACACGCTCAGATGTGACAGCCTCGCCTAAGAACTTGCCCCCTATATCTCATATTTCGACGTACACACCTGGTCATGATACCCCGGCGCACTTGGACCACAACTCGAGAGCATCCCACCCGTCATTTCCTCCGGGGTTCCATGGTTATGAGGAGGAACTCAATGACAGAAATACCATGGCGATCCCCCGGCCTGGCACAGCCGATGCGGGCCATACAAGTGCCACTGATAAATTGGAGAAGCAACAAGTACGCCTACCTGTTGTAGATGAGCGTTACATAGAAGGCGAAGGCCTATGTTATGTATACGCCGACGGCTCACATTGCCCCAAGATCATTGACGGCATGCCGGTCAACGCCAACTGGGGGATTACGAAAGCTGGGAAGCCACGAAAGCGACTGGCTCAGGCGTGTCTCACATGCCGAGAAAAGAAGATAAAATGCCATCCGAACCTGCCAAGGTGCGATCAGTGTCAAAAATCGGGAAGGGAGTGTAGATTTGAGAGCGCGTAAGTAGTTCACCGGCGACTTGAAAGCCATACGCCGAACGACTGACATCTTACTAGGCCGCGTGGGCACCGCGCAGCGCCAAGGGCGTCGCACTTTGCGAGGAAATATGATATAAGAGATAATGCTGCCATGGGAAACTCTAACAATGCAGGTACCTCCAGTTCACTATATCCTGTTGCAAGGGCTTCAGAAAGCTCTGCCTCTCTCCCAGGGACAAGCTCGCAGTCTCCTTTATCTGATGATTCCATGCTTACGCCTTCTGCTGTGATTAGCAACCTTGAGCAAATTGCAAGTTTTGACCGTCAGTATACAGAGAGAGCGCAGCACAATCCTATCCGACTTGGACATGTGCCACAACATTCGATAGGCAGCGCCACCAGCTCCTCCTCCACGGACTACGCGGAGATACTGACGGAGATCAAAGACTTAGACGCCCATGACCCACTGGCGGCTGACTGGAAAGCAGACCCTTTTGCAATCGAGCCAGAATCCGCAACCCACTTCACCGAATTGTACTTCACATACGTGAATGACCGCTTATACTATATGTTTCCTCGAAGACAGTTCCTGCTCTGGCTCAAAGCGTGCCATACAAAATCACTCGCTGATAACATGCTTCTCTACTGTATGATGGCTCTGGGCTCGGTCTTCTCGGATCGTCCTGATAAGTTGGGAGCCATGAAGAGGTTCTCCCGCACCGCGAGATACGCACTCGAGCATAGCCAACACAGTTTATCTCTACAACTGGCCCAGAGTCGCATCATAATTAGCCTCTGGTATTATGCGATTGGCGCGCTCGTGAAATCTTGGGATGCTGCTGGTGCCGCTGTGCGGACGGTATGTGGTCTGCGTTACAATGTCGAGATGGGAGGGGTTATTGTAGACCAAAGCCAGCCCTGCGAGTACGGCTTACATCCTCAATCTCTGATCGAATGCCGGCGGCGGACGTTTTGGATTGCTTTCTTGACGGACGTGAGTGATATCCCGTCTTCCTTTCCGTCAGCTTCGTTCGTAGCCCTAACACATAGTTTAGCGTCTATCATGCTTCTACGCTCCCTCGACAACCTTCATCTCCTCACAAACTGCCTTCCTCCGCCTCCCCTGCCGCGAAGAAATCTACGAAGCCCAAGAATATACGACCGTCCCGTTCTTCCAAACATTCCTTAACCAAGTCCAATTGCAATCTCACGAGCTCTCCAACCTAAGCTCCATGGCCCTGTTGATCGACATAATCTCCATATGGGGGGATGTCTCCGACCACGTCTTCCGTCTCTCTCTTATCCCAGCGGACTCATACAACAAACTCTTCGAGGAATTTTACAGCACCATCGTCCGGCGCTCAGACCAGTGGCTGTCGCGCCTCCCAGCCCACCTCACATTCACAGCGGTGAATCTCGAGGGCAGCATCCAAGCCCGCAAAGTCGACCCCTTCATCTCCATCCACCTCCTATACCATGCCGCCCTCCTAAAGCTGAACCGGTACGCCCGTGCTCCTCTCCTACGACCCGGAATGGCAAAGCAGTACGTCCACACAGCCCGCAATCACGCCGCCGAGATCCTCCGCACCGCACTCGCCCTCGAACGGTACGCCTCCGATTACAACGTCTCCCCGTTAACAGCAGATCCAACACCCCGCGGGACACTCCTCATAGACCCATTCGTCGGCTATGTAATTCTCTCCGCAGTCGACGTCCTCAGCGCCGGCGGGCTCCTGGTCGATCTCCCTGAGTGCATCAATCTGATCCGTGGTGGGCTCGATCTCGTCCGCGACCTCAGCCTTTTCTGGGGAAGCACAAAGCCGCTGGTGCCGCTGATAGAAGCGCGAATTGAAATGCTCGCTGAGGCGCATTATTCAGTGACCTACCAGCATGAGAAGGTGGCGTTCTTGATGGATGGACCGTCGCTGGATAGCCAGGTCCAGAACGGTGTACAGAAACAGGACACGTCGACAAATGACGATCTGCTCTATGGTGGGTTGCCGCGCGAACAGCTGTTCCTGGCGTTTGGGGTCCTGGATGTGCCGTATTCGTTGCGGAATGTGGTATGGGTCAGAGGGACGGTGGAAAGATGACGATTGGGATGTTCTTGCGACTGATATACCTTGTATGAATATGATTCGATATCGTAAGCGATTGTTGCACTAGGTATGGCAAAGAACATGCCTGGTGATGATTCAATTTCTCGTAATGATGTGGTCCTGCATAAATATATATATATATATGCATTGTGATTTCGAGGCCGGAACCAGAACGGCATGAAGTCGGATCACTGATTGATTTTTCTAGGAAGCGGATATAAGTATCGATCAAGTTGTATGTTAATATTATACTTCAAGCTAGGGAAATATAGGGACTGAATAAGGTATAATACTCACTCGGAAGCATGTCCCATCCTTTCTTGAGCTGCGCAACCATGGCGTTGCCATGGTTCGACGAAATCCTTTCCCTTCACTCGCCGAGAATTCATTCCGATAAAGTTCCTACGAAAGAAGTCTTGTAGCCGGCAGGACCACAGTTCCTGGAGACCAGTATTTAGACCGTGGACTCGGGCATTTTTTTGTCCTGCTCGACTTCTACTGGGCGTTACTCAATTCTGTGACCAGGATCTCCTCCGACAACATGTTCAATCACGACGAGGATGAGGTCCGCAGTGAGGCCGAAGCTCAGGTGAGCAGTGACGAGACGCCTATCGACGGGGAGACATGGGACTCGGATATCTCCGACGAAAGAGGCACAGAGGCCAGTGATACGACTGCGAGTGCACCGGCGCCATTTGAGTTCGATGCAATGGCTCCACTAGAAACAATAGATACGGGTGCATTTCATGCCGATGCAGCATCGCCCTTCGAGCACACTGAGGTACCTCAAGTCAAGAGGGCGAGTACGGGGGCATCCTACGCCGATGTTCTCTTGGAAAACATCAACTTTGTCATTGACCCTGAAGGAGAGGTGGTTCTCGTGCTGAGGAACGTCGATCGTCCGTTTGCTGTTTGGGGTAAGTACCGTTGAACGCAGTTTAGTTCAGGCTAACGCCATGATGACTATGTCTAGAAGATGAGTCCCAAATATGGAATAGATATACGGTACGAAAGCCACTGCCAGAAATTTCAACAGCACGTTCGGAAACAGTCTCGTATAGAGTCTCAGAAAAACACCTCACGTTCGCCTCGCCCGTGTTTCGGTGGATGCTGGACAGTAACAGCTCCCAAGAATCGGCCAAGGTGATTGTGGTACGGTCCTTCAGCCCCGAGGCACTTCTGATATTTTTGAATATCATCCACGGCAGGGTGGACACGGTGCCACGCCAGATTTGCCGCGAGCTTCTAGCCGAAATCACCGCCGTGGCAGAACACTTTGAGTGCCTTGACCCGCTGAGGTTCTGCGCGGATACGTGGTTCGAATCGGTGAGAGGCATATCCACTACCGAGTTTTCGCGAGATCTCGTGATATGGCTCTGGATAACGTATGTCTGGGGCTGGAATAGAGAGTGGGGGTTTGCAGCACGCACTGCCATATATCATGCGTCCTGTACTATACCCACGCTGGGGCTCTCTTTCCCGGATAAATTGATTGGTGAGGAAATCCAGCCGCACATCCGATTCTGTCTAGTTAACGATCGCCAGATGCACTGAATGACTGCAGAGAGGCAGCCATCCAACGAGTCATCGACTTCATGCACGAGAAACTCAACAGTAGTCTGCGGGATGACTACAGGGGGCTCTGTCCCAGCTACAGTGACCATTGCCGTACGTCGATGTGTGGTGCCTTGTTGTTATATATGCATGAATCGAGCATGTATCCGAAGCCCGAGGCTCCTTTCCATGGGATAACATATGAGGGTCTGAGAGAGCTATACAGTATCGCTTGTCAGGAACCTGCGAGATTCGACCTAGGATGCATGTGCTTTGAGAGTTGCTTTGCGGCGATGGGAGACAAGTTCAAGGCTTTTGCTGATGAGATCAAGATTCCTGCTAGGAACGGCGATGGTCAGTAGCCTGTTTGGTCTTCAGCGGTGTTTAAAAAGTTGGGATAGGAAGCATGGCAAGCTTGGAGTTTGGCAATTGATTCCTGATCGTAGATGGCAGTAAGAAGGAAGTCTTATGAACGCTTTGCGATCGTTGTAGAAGGAGACGACGTCACATGCCGGCGGGCAAACGGGTGGAGAGTGCCCGCCATCCCTCCGCATTCAACCCGAGAAAAAGTCAACATCGATCACAGCAGCGCCCACAGTACGCAATCGGAAAAATGAACCGCACAGTCGTAGGGAGAATATACTGAGCTACGTGACAGCTGAATCTAGGTGTTTTGCTCTGCCCTTCCCCCGCATTTACCTCCATGCCGGTGCGCAAGTCGAGGGGTGAATCATCAAAGGACCGCCAATCCCTCGAACTCGACGCGCCAAACCTCCACAATGAATAGCAACAGCGAGCGGACGCCGACCGGCGATGCCGACGCCGACGTCAACGATGCAGACTATTCCCTCCTCATGTCTTACCCCGAAGAGTCCGACTACTACGCCCTCCTTGGTCTCCCCCGCGACCCTGCTCCCACAGAAAGCGCAATCCGATCGGCGTACCGAACGCTCACGTTGAGCTTCCACCCGGACAAACAACCTACGGAGTTGCAGCACGCAGCCGAGCAGCAATTTAGGTACATCCAAGACGCGTACGAAACCCTGATCGATCCGCAGAAGAGGGTCGTGTATGATCTTTTAGGCGCAGAGGGAGTGCGCAGGGAATGGGGTCGGCAGGGAGCGATGGGTCGAGGCGGCGAAGTGGAACGGCAAGGGAAGCAGGCCGTCGGGGTGCGGGCGATGAAGTCGGACGAGTTCCGGAGTTGGTACCTTGACCTAATGAAGAAGAGGGAGAGGGCGGTGCTCAACTCTCTAGTCAAGAGTAAGGTATGCTGTACTTGTGCTACGAAAGGCTACGTGCCGTTGCATAGAATGATGCTAATTGTGGGCATTTGAAAGGGATCTTTGACAGTTGGCGTGGATGCTACGGATATGATCACGGTGAATGAGGATCGCGATGAGGTATACCTTGGAATGCCTTCGCCAAAATTGTCGGACTTCGCTGTACGATATTCCTATGTGACGCCGTTTCCGACTCTACGGGCTGTTCTTGGCGAGAATGAAAAGGAGGATTCTGAGAGCGAAACTGAGGAAGAGGAAGAAGAACAAGCGAGTCCAGCTCCAGAGTTAGAAATCTATGCTGGTGTCGCGGGTGGGTTTCAGCGCCTGTTCAACGAGGTCAACCTTGAGTATGAAGACGGCGAAACGGAGACGCGACAGGTAAGCTCGGCCGCTGTCTGTGCTGACCAGGACACGTTACTGATACGGCTAAAAGATCCCTCTCCCTCTGATCCTCTCTACACAGAATATAACTCTTGGGGCTAGCACTAGCCGAGTAATCAGCGACCCTAACTCCAAAGGCCTGCTCAAGAGATGGCCATTCTCGTACCTTCAGAACACGCTCGTCAGCGTTGACGCTACCGCCCTGCCAGCAACCACGCTACAAGCGAACGTAGCAAAGAGCATTCAGGTTACTCCCGGGACGAATCCATTCAACGTGATTCTTGGAACCACCTTCAGTCGCTCAATCTTTGAAGCCCCGCCGATGCTCAACTTGCAAGTCACCAAAACTATCGGCCAGAGAAAGGTTGCGTTCTGTAGCTGGTCCAGCGGTTATATCGATTGGCCTCTATTTATTCAAACGCTATTCTTACCTCTTGTCGGGGATGGTGTCTTGCTTGAGGAGCAAGCAGTTAGCCAACTTCAAGTCGGGATTGCGTCAAAGATTGCGTCTGTCTCAACTGAAGAGGACGAAGACGACATGGCGGAGCCCCAAGAAGACGAAGAGGAGAATGAGTACGAAATGATTCGCGCGAAAAAGCGCGAAGAAGAGAAGGCAGCAGAGGCCTGGACTGTTGCCATCACTTCGTCACCAGTCACGACTGGCATCATCCTGAAATATTCTAGAAACATTTTTTCCGGTAAACCCGCCACCAGTATCGCTCTTTCTCAGTGGAGCTCTGAGAAACACTACTCATTACCGCCAGCAAACGAGCCGCGGTCCGTACGGCTTGAGATCAACACTACCGTTCAAGCGGACTTGTCGCTTAGTTGGAGTGTCCACGGATCTCGACAGGTTAGCGAACTGACTCGTATGGGATTCGGGGTTAGTGTACAACCTCGGGGTCTAATCATGTCCCTCTCATGGGCTAGACTGGGGCAGCGGATAAAGCTTCCGATTGCAGTTTGCGCATTTGATAATGTCACTGCGGACTCGGCTACCCTGGCCGTTCTTCTGCCCTGGCTCACATATTGTGCGGTTGAATTTGGTTTCACACGGCCCAGGGAACGGCGGAATCGCCGCAAGCTGATTGCTAAACGGCAGAAGAAGCTGACGGGGTTAGTTCCTCAGAAGAGATTGGAGAGCGCACAGGCCATTGATCTCATGGCAGATCAGGTGCGACGACGACAGGACAAGGAATACAGCCGAGGGGGGCTGGTCATAACGAGAGCAGAATACGGCCACTATCCCTCAAAGCGGAAGGCTGACAAGGAGGGCAAGGAGCCCGTGGTGGCAGATGTCACAATCCCTGTGGCTGCACTAGTTGACCATGGCCAGCTTGTTATCTCCAAGAAGACAGCCAAGGTACGTCTTGCCCTTTTCCTCCTCCAAGCTCCTCATTACTGACGTTCAAACAGTTCCACCTCCTTGGGTTCTACGACCCAGCGCCTCTACAGCCGAAGGTTTTGAAAATATGGTACCAGTACCATGGAAAGGAACATTATACCGAGGCCACCGATACAGAGGGCATTTCTTGCCCTATGCGGTCCCATCTACTTACTGCCTAAGTATCTTGGAATCCCTTATCATTATTGCTTACCTAGGGCCACGCATATCAACGCGCTTAGCGACCATTGTATAACATCCCCTGCCTCTCCGAATGTCGGGCAACTCTTCTCTTCACCTGGTATTATCTGATGTATTGTACTATAAACGTGTATGCCCCTATATGCTGGGATACTTCCTCGTTTATATTAGCGACCTGTTTTCATAGATACAAACTTCCAAGTCTATTTATTATATAGATAGACTCTTTTGTCTTCACCATCTTATCAAAAGCAAGTAACTACAGGATCGTAGCCTATAGCGGCACTCCAAATCTTCCCTTTGGGGCGTTATCTAATCGTACGGCGAGCGAGACCGACCACACTCGCAGTCCGCCGCCAGCGGCAGCCCCATCGAAAAAAGCATCAAGCAGTCGTCACTCCGCCAACACTACCTCCTTTTCCACTCATCTATCTTCTCTTCTTTCCTTATATCCACAATGACTTCCATTGCGGAGGGACTTTTCAAATCATTACCGAAACCCAAATACACAGGTGAAGAGGAAGAGCTGCCACAACATGCCCAACGAGGACCGCGCATAGTCGGGCCGGGCGAGCTCGACGATACACAGATTGTTCTCCGGGTTAGTCTTCACAACCCCAATGATCTCTACTAGGCTACAGTACTAACTATATGCCTCGTTAATAGAGGACCGGCCCTCCTCCGTACGGCAACCGCGCAGGATGGCGCCCACGGGCACCCGAAGATTTCGGCGACGGTGGCGCGTTCCCCGAGATTCTCGTCGCGCAATATCCCCTAGACATGGGCCGGAAGGGCACACCGTCGACGTCGAACGCGCTCGCCGTGCAAGTCGACGCAGAGGGCAAGGTGAAATACGATGCTATCGCGCGGCGCGGACACAGCGATGACCGGATCGTACACGCTTCATTCAAGGATTTGATTCCGCTGCGGCAACGGGTCGATATGGGCGAGGTGTCGCTGGACAGGCCGTCGGAGGAAGAAGTCGAGGCACAGATGGAGAAGACCAAAAACGCGCTTGCTAGTCTTGTGTCTGGTGCGGTCGCCGCGCAGAAGCCGAAGAACGTGAAGGGGGGCAGTCGGGCAGAGCCTACGTTTGTGCGGTACACGCCGGCGAACCAGATGGGTGATACGAGCCGGAAGAACGATCGGATTATGAAGATTGTTGAGCGCCAGCAGGATCCTATGGAGCCGCCGAAATTCAAGCACAAGAAGATTCCCCGTGGACCGCCATCGCCGCCTCCGCCTATTATGCATTCGCCGCCACGGAAACTTACGGCGGAGGACCAAGAAGCTTGGAAGATTCCGCCGCCTGTGTCGAACTGGAAGAATCCCAAGGGTTACACGGTGCCGTTGGACAAGCGATTGGCTGCTGATGGGCGGGGCCTACAGGATGTTTCAATCAATGATAAATTTGCGCAGTTCGCGGAAGCGCTATTTACGGCGGACCGACATGCCCGTGAGGAAGTCCGCCTCCGAGCCCAGATGCAACAAAGACTAGCAGAGAAGGAGAAGGCACAGAAGGAAGAGCACCTCCGAGCTCTCGCGCAGAAAGCACGCGAGGAAAGAACTAGAGGCCAAGAATCCCGCGCCTCTCGCTCTCCCAGCCGTGACCGCAGCCGCAGCCGCAGCTACTCAGACGCCTCCGCCCGATCCCGCACCCCCGATGAAGAAGAAGAAGCCGCTCGCGAGCGTGAGCGCATCCGTCGCGAGCGCCGCCAAGACGCGGAACGCCAGCTCCGTCAATCACGCATGGGCACCGAGCGCCGCATCCAGGCCATGGCGCGCGAGCAGAACCGCGACATCTCAGAAAAGGTCGCCCTCGGCCTCGCCAAGCCAACACAGTCTTCCGAGACGATGTGGGACTCGCGCCTCTTCAACCAGACCAGCGGCATGAGCACCGGATTCAACGAAGACAACCCCTACGACAAGCCGTTGTTTGCCGCGCAGGACGCCATCAACAGCATCTACCGCCCTAAGCCGCAGGCTGACTTTGACGACGAGGCCGACGCAGAGGGCGAAATGAGTAAGCTGCAAAAGTCGAGCAGGTTCGAGGTTCTCGGGAGAGCGAAGGAGGGATTTAGGGGTGCTGCGGATGCAGAGGTTAGTTTCTCTTTCTCTCCTTCCTTACTCATCTTCCACCATATAACGCTCCTGGAGCAAGAGCTAATTTGTTTGCTTTGTGTCTGTAGGAACGAAGTGGCCCAGTGCAATTCGAGAAGGACACGGCCGACCCCTTCGGCATCGATAGCATGATTGCGGACGTTACTGGGGGTGCTGGTGGGGCCGGCCAAAAGCGCTACGGTATCCAGGAAGCGGAGCCCGAGGAGTCTCGAGGGTCGAAACGGGTGAGGGTTGATGAGGAGGATTAAGCTAGCTGCATGAGTGGCGACCTTTCTTCTTTCATACGTACATACATACATACCTCATAGCTGTCGTATACAATGTAAGTCCTGTTACAGCAGTTTTGGTTATCTAGAAAGCTAGGTGGTGTGGGCCTTCCAAAGACTTGGGGGAGATAGTTACCCAATTCGATAAACTTGAATGTCAGATATACCCTAACACCTGTGGCGCTTACTCGGCGGTAATATCGATCCAACAAGACGTGGTCACTGCGGAGTAGTCAATGGGCTTCGCCATCTTGTCAGGGCGTTGCATGCTTGAGCCTGGAGGTCTACGTAGCATACCCGTTCGGACATATTCCCCGGCATGTTTAAGATTGTACTTTTGTACAACCCGCACTCTGCAGCTCTGCATTAGTCTGCTTTCAAGAATCATAGCTGCATGCTGTAGATAGCTATGAAGGTAAGCTGAAATGAGTAAGCTCTACGGCTATAAATCTCAAGAGGCTTATTGGATTGCACCTGTCCTGGACTCCTGGTCTATTCCATTCTGTCCAAACCTACGTTTAGTGATCCGAACAGAATCAGTCGGAGCCAGCCCGTGCCGATTGCAATGCCCTCGGTCTTGTATGACGTTCAGCATGCAAGGGCTGTGGGTAGAGACACGAAACTTTGCGTGCCGGATAGATAAGGACATTGGGGTCTAGACTATATTGGCATGCGGTGGGGGGGGGCGTGTATATTTTGGTCCCAATATGGAGTTTAATCACGTTGTATGATTTCGGTTACTTTCAGGGCCGGTATGTTCTTGCGGCGGCCTTGGGCCATCTTGTTTGCCCTGTATGGCCGTGTACTCCCTTTGGCACAAACGGGGATAAACTGTAATATACTCATAGACATTCAGTCCTTGGAGGGACTGTTAGTATCTCTAGTAGAGTACTCCGAGCGTAGTATGGCAAGTCCAAGTGGCGAATAGGTAGCTCCAGTGCTGCTCCGGAGTAGACTGCCTCTGAATAGGAACGCGTGTTAGGGAGGGAAGATCTCACGACGTTCGATGACTTGTTCTGGGGCTGCAGAAGATGATCACAGACTGGCTGTATCCTGTTATCATCTGGATCAAGATGCATGCAGTCAAGCCGAAGCTGCAGAACGGTTGACAGCGGAAATGTCCGCCCAATCCTCGGCTTGGAAATGCGACTGGGGAGGTACGTAGGTACTCTGCAATAGTGATTATACAGTATTCTGTAACAAGAAAGCCTATGAATTGTGAAGGAAATATGACGCAGCTGTCCGATTGCAGCGGCCTATGAAATGCCAAGATGCAATGCATTACCCCGAGGTGCTTCGTATGCAGATAGAATCATACGAAAGGATGATCGGCCTGATATAGGCCAGGGTCAGCCGATGTTGCCCCTAAGCGCAGGGGCTGATCTGAATGTGAGCAATAGAGTAGGGTAGAGTACTTTTGGTACGTTGAACTTGCGCAAATCGATTGTTTATTTGTAAGCCCATGTCGAGGATCAGGACTCTTCCTTCCCCTGTCACTATTCCGTGACATCTATGTATTTCTGTGATATAGACAAGGATGGTCGTCTGACAGCCCCGAATGATTGGACGGCGAACGTAACTGAGGGGGTGGTTGTGGTGATAATTCGTTTGCTAGCCTGTCTAGGCTTTGGCTGAAGGAGAAAAAAATCCCGTGGTCATGGGCAGGGCAGTCGATCGCCACCAACCAGGCCCTGGTCTTTGCGACATCTAGGGCACAAGCCTGGCCCTCGGATCGCTTTCTGACAAGGTCATGAGAGATCCCAGCCCCCAAGGACTTTTTAGGTTTTATGGGAGTAGCGCTGCAAGCGCAGGTCAGTAAATCCCAGATTCGCTAGAAATTGCAATATTTATTTTATGTTGGAAGGTTCAACCCGATCTTCGTACTCCGTAGGTTGGACTTCGGCCGATGATAACAGGGTTCATTATTGAACGGGGACTTCCGTGCTGATAGCACAGATGCTCTGTTGACGGTTTGGGAAGGTCCTCAAGTGGATTCAAATGGTCAGTTGTGGGGGAGCAAACTTTGGGGTTGGAAATCGAAATCCAAAAGAGAAAGAGAAAAAGAAATATCATGGAGTGGTGGCACGATCCGTCGCGAGCAATAAAGTACCCCGAATCGCTGGAACTCAAATGCTCCTTTCAACGGACGCAGCAAATGTCATCGTGTTTGAGGATATGAGACTTGAAAATCCGCCTGCCCTTGGAATGTTGGACAGACTCCACCTGGCTCCATGATGCCACCCACCCTTTCTACTTCGTTATCAACCACCAATCACTGCGAGCACTGGGCAACTGACGGACGCGGGCATTTGGATCTCTCAGTGGCTGATGCCACGCTACGCAGGATCGAGGTTGTGTGTGACCGGGTAGGTTGATTTGCAGCGATGTGCCTGACTAGCTCCCACAGGTTCACCACATCCTTGTCCCCGTAAAGTGCGGGGAGTGCACGAGCTTCTTCTGCTCTGGCCACCCGCTGGCGCCTTGCTGAGAGGACGCATCTGAACGTCAAACGTGAATATGCGCTCCGGACTCGGAGGATTCGAGTCGCTCGCCGGACGCTCAGGCACCTCGGTACCGGCGCCTAGCGCGGTGTGGCAATGGGGAAGTTGATGATAAGGCCACAGCTGGTGGAGAACTGAGCTGGAGATAAAGTCAGACGAACAGCTAACGTAGGGCCCGTGAGGCAGATTTCGCATTGCAAAGCAGATTAGGTAACAAGGAATGCCTGTATTTAAAGCTATGATCAGGACTTATCAAGTGCTCATCACCATCTCGAGGCAGTGGAGTACCTACCACAGTCAAGCTTTTCGTCCTGGTCGATTCAAGCCATCTTTCTCGTTTACCTCACATCGTTGCTTACTCCGCATTTCCTGGCATAATTATTATTTTGAATAAGTCAGTGTGGAGCTGAATTGGATTGTCAGAGTCTGGAAGGGGAGAACACGAACGCAAGAAAGAGGAAGACAAAGGCTGGAGAAAAGGGCAGGAGGCAGGGTTGAGTCACCTGCTTGACAGCACACTCGACAGCCAGCTCAACCTCCCTCTTCGCAGTTCCAACTTTCCCTTCCTCCATCACCCCCTGTGTCGACGCCTTGTGTCATAATCCCTGCCTTGGATAGCACCATCGTCAACAGTTGCCTGCTGCACCTCGAGTCCGTCCTCGTACACCAACTCTGAGACCATCTTGTCGAGAATGGCGTAACTCCAGATCCAGAGTCCGACTACAATGACAACGCGAGTCTTTGTGCTCTACAAAAGGTTCCGCCGAAAGAAGAAAGAAATGCAACAAGGGATCTCTTTCAGCTGCATTTAGAAGGACATCTGGGCTTGTCTTACTTTGCTCAAATATACTCAACCGTCATTTACTAGCCTCGCTAGCCTTGTCTATACCATTACCCCATATTATCTTTTCCTTCCTAAATCTGCTTCGACTACTGTTCTGATTCCCTCGAAATCTCCACATCTTGGTTTGTTAACATTTATCCTCTTTGTAGCTCATTGCTAACTACTAGCAGCATCTCATTAAACCTGTGATCACTCTTCCACCCTAAGGCCTTTATACCTACGTTCAACCACTAGGCAACACTGGTCGAGGTACCCTGACAAGATGGATAACTCGCTGTCTCTGATATCTGCCCAGGTGCAGTTTATGGTAAGTCTTTCTAGAATCCCTACGATTTGCGCGGATGGGCACGACTCAACATCGACTTGGTTTCGTTAACCATGATGATCGAACTCTAGGATGATCGACTGGCCCTGGTGCACATCCCGCTAGATCTATACCCATTTTTTATGGAACCCATTCTGCAGGTTCTGTTCCATGAAGTCGCTCCGATCAATGAGATTCAGACTGAGTCTCGTGGCTGTGACAGCCCTCACGAACTTCCGCGCAATATGCAACCCGCATTTCTGAATCTGTCAATCACACCGGTCGAATGCTCGATTATGTGTCCTCGTCAGCTCGCTGATGAGTATTTTGCTCCTTTGCTTGAACGATTCTTTCAAATTAATTCGTCTACTCAAAGCCGCCTGTCCATTAGCAACGACGACTTCATCGCCATGCAAGTGTACGGGGAAGGGTTGGAGGCAGGCCAGCGGGTCCTTGAATTGACCACGCCGTTGGCTATGGCAGGAATGTTTGTGTTGTCTCCCTCGCTCGTTCTCTTTAGAGACACTAACCGGTACCGCCCAGTTCGATCTTCTTCATATCGACCTATTACGCGGATTATATCGTCGTGCCCTTCAAAAGCAAAGTGCAAGTTATCGAGGCCTTGGAAAATCGTGGGTTCAAGTTCGAAATCTCGACCGAGGCTTTCATCAACAACAATCAGTCATCAATGAACAGTCCCTACAGCCCTATCTCGTCGCTTTCCGCCAGCACATTGGCTTCCCCACCGGCCACTCCTCCACCATCCTCCCTCAACGAACTACAAAAGCGTACGTTCTCTTCGTTACGCCGAAACAACATTGTTCCATACGTCGACACTTCTCTACGGTTGGTACAATGTGCGGTTCATCACCCCTTTAGCAACGATGAAAGCTCCATCGCCATTCTACGTGATGCTCTAACAACGGCACTTGTTGTTGACAAGCCCCGATTCCTATCCCTCACCTTGACTGCCGCAGACCCTGCAGCTTCTCTTCTCTTAGAGCAGCGCCTCCTACCCCGTTTCTCAAGCGACCCAGCTTCCGCTGCAGAAGAGGACGATGACTCCAGTCTCCTACTCGGCTCAAAGGAGGACATCCTCTTTCCTATCACCCTAGATCTCCGTAAACTTCCTTTGGAAGCTACCGGCATTGTGTGTGGGGTTGCAGGTCGGCTGGCAGATGCTACGCACGATCGCAGCGGAGACAGCCTCACGGCATCTTCTACGCTTTCTATCGATAGTTCCGGGCTCGCTTATGAAATGTCCACTCAATACGTCGACATCCCAAGGCCGAACGGCACTCGCCCTGCCCCCCGCGAAAGTCATAGTCCCGGCCGAAAAACAAACGGGAATGGAATCACTCCACCCACACATCGCCTTCAGCCAGATTTTGATCCGTCCTTTGACGCTGTCGAGATCAGTTTCCTCAGCACGGCGCGCGCAGGAACCATCTTGGTTGGCGAGCACGAACTTCACCGTGCCATAGACGCCTTGGAAGCCGAGAGCCACGAGCCTGAAAAGGGTATCGAGGCTTTGATGATTTAATAATACCAGAAACAGTACCTACTCGGTTGTTTCGTCCTGTCTTTGTCGCATTTACAAAAGTTCTTTCCCATACCTCTTCTCTTTTCTGGGTCTTGAATTCTCTTCTACGGTTCTCTTTATTTCTTACTATTGTATTCTTGAATCAATGATTCACGGCAAAAAAAGTTTGGCAAGAGGAGAATTCAGTGCTTTAGCCCCTCTTTCTTTGTTCTACAATTACGACGATCTCTGCCACACCATTGGAAGCGCAAACGATGTTGCATGATACGCTCAAGCCAGTCAGCGAAATTTGTTGCAATTCTTTTTGTTCTGAATCTATGGCGCTTTACCACTCCATCTCCACTTATGTAGTTACTGTTGGCTTTTTGATGACCATGGCTGGTTTTACACGGAGGCTGGGGAAAGGCAAGGCGAGGTGTATTGGCCTCGGCTGTAAATGCATGCATGTATCTAGGGCCTACTGGGCAGCCCATTTACGATGGAGTATAATGACAATTGATAAAATACTGCACTTGTTTCCAACTCTAGCAAAGGTGGCGATCAAAAGGCCTATCCGGGCAAGGGGCGGAATCCCAGCTTCACCTGAGGCCCTGCATTATGGATTGGAAATACAAACATCGACTAATTAAATGCTTTTGGTTTACTCCGTGTCCGTACCTTGAGACAATAACCTGAAGCGATGACATCAACAAGCGTTAGAGAACAAACAGCCATGTCATATTCCGCTCAGCTCAGCTCAAGCTCGACCGATCACAGAATAACTCAGCTAGCCGCGACCCGGACGAACAGGAGTTCGTGACAAGATCCTGCATTGTGTAACCTCAAAAGCTCGAGCTCAACGGCAATCATAGGCCAAATGCCGTCCTGCCAAGTACCGAAGGAATGGCGCCGCATACCAAATCCAGCCTCAATGCGGAGGGAGGACAGGGATGCGTTTGGGAATGTGTCAAGAAACTCAAAAAGTTGCCTTCGTTGGTGGCGTCCACAATCCTAGCTAGAGCAGGAGACGCCTTAGCGTCGCGCGCCCTGATGGATGAGGTTGATGACTTCAGCCGAGGATCCTCACTAAATCGCTCATACTATTCGCATTTCGTATGATGAGCGGGCCAGTGTTAAGGCCACCAAGCGCCGCGCACGTGGATCTGTGGCTGACTAGTCTGCATTCTCAGCTAGGTCTGGTTTGCCGCGATAACCCCAGCGTCAAATATCATCCGAGTTCCCGGGCCCCTCTGGTGTTATCCAATTCGATTGGCATAGATGCACGCATACATACGACCGATGACATCCAAGCTGAAGGATGTCCGGGAGAACCTCGGCGGAGGATATCCATTATTCCTCGCGATTAAGCGTTAAGTCTTATCAGCGGTGGGCCATTACTGGTAAACTTTGACGGTTCCTACAGCGTCGAGATGTGTCAGCGTAGGACGATTACGAAGCAGAAGCAATGCGCAGATGAACTATCCCCAAGCTGCCACTCCGCTAGAAAAGGAAAACATACCGTCGGAGCATCCACCTGCCCAGCATTTACCCTTCTCGTTCCACGCCACACAGCTCACAGCTTTGACCTGGTCCCCTGCTGGAATCGACACAATGACATCCCCGCTCAGTACATCCCAGGCGAATATTCGGGCCTGCGATGAACGATCATCTTTGTCGGACTCACTGCCGCTGAGAACGACCGCGTCGGCTTTTGCGAAGACGGATCGGATGCGCAGCTCTTTGTTGCGGTACACGGCTGGCTTTGATTGTGAGGAAGGGAAGTGCTTGGTATTGTCTTCAGAACCGAAAGCCTTCAATAACTTCCCATCGTCGCGATCTAGCATCCGGATTCGACTGTCGAGTGTGGATGTTAGAAGCGCATTCCCGTCCGCAGAGCACCGCACACTCGTGACCGGGTTCCCGAGGACATCTACCGTCGTGCGGCCCATACGGATATCGTAGACTCGCGCGCGACCGTCGTAGCTTCCACTCGCAATAGAGTAAGTCGGCATATGCACATGTAGCGACGAGACGGTGTCGCCGGCCTCAGTCAGTGTCTGGATTGGCTTGTGGGAGTTGGAGCGTCCGTCCCAGATGTTGATGGTGGTATCCGCACTGCCTATACATTTGGCCATCAGAGCAGCTCTGGAAGTTACTGCGGCTTGTCCCAGGGAAATACGCACCAGACACAACAACCGCATCATCTTCTCCGGCGAACTGCACAGCTTCCACCCTTGCATTATGTCCACCCCATCGCTTCACTGTGATTCCCTGTTCCACATCCCACAGAAACACCTGCCGATCCCCTCCAACACTTGCAAATTTCGAATTATCCGAAGCTACGGCGATGTCTAGCACCGAGTATCCGTGGGCCTCATACTTCTGAATCGGCGAAGTCGTTTCGATAGCTGCGGCATTGTTGCTATTCGGAATGGCGCGGGTTAAGTGTACGGCACGATCAGTTGATCCTGTCAGGATGTAAGCTCCAGGGCCACCTGAAAATGTCACGGCGTTCACGGGTCCTGTGATGCGATCCAGAGTTAGCTGAATTGAACTCTAAGCTAGGAGCCCCAAGCTTACCATGATGGGTCTTGAGGGTATGGACTAACTGCGCGGGGAAACTCCCTTTTGCAGTCATTGACAAGCCAAGCCCTAGATGAAACTGAGGTTGCGGTTGTTGAAGTGGCCAGAGTGATTGAAGCTTAGGAACGCATTCGGAGTAGAAGGCGGAAGACGAATCTCGCGCGATTCCTCATTCTGCTGAAGATAGATGGCGGTACAGGGCACTAAGCCAGATTTAGGTCTTTATCCGTAATATTGTCGCTCTTGTGCCCTAGAGCACCCTGTACACATAGCTTCTGCCTTGCACGGACCTCCCCATGTTCACGGCGACCAGATCATATATATGTATCCATTATTATTTGAGGTCCTTTTATGTTCTCGTTGACTTGACCGAAGACTACAGACCGGTTTCGGTAGTTGATGTGCTGCGATCTATATATAAAAGGAACATCTGATGCGAAATAAACATGATTAGGGCTGATGGCTGCCAAAAATATATTGTTCGGCTAGCAAGTGCAGGTCAAAGCTACCACGTCCTAGCGCTACGAAAATCTACCTAGTACTGGAAATGCACAATTAAATCTGTATTTATTGAGATGCCGGATACAAGAGGGCTATTATCAAGGCGTAGACAAACCATCGCTAGCGACTAGCAAGCAAAATCAGAAAACAGGTCAAGCTGGACCAAGTGAAAAGCCCATGTTGATGGTGAGCTTGAGTAGAGAACACGATCCGGGAACAATCAGGAGAATGCCAAAGGTAAATATTGATAAAAAGAAGAAGAAACCGTCAAGGGGTAGTCGAGAGTAAAACCATATTAGTAGAGATGAATGCACACTTCGACTTTTTCTACCGTGCGTAAAACAGCCACTGCCGTCTGCCTCAAAGGGTATAGAAGAATGTTTAGCGACGGCCGTGGCTGCGGGTCGATGAGCCTTGCAGTCCATCGATTTCTCCCTCAAGAGCTTTGATACTGTTTTAAAGTTAGCGCAAACATCTACTAAAGCCGGACCGAAAACATACGCAGCATGAGTGGCCTCCAAGTCCTTGTTGAGGCGATCGCGCTCGGCAATGAGCTTCTGCTCCCACTGTCTGAATCGCGACTCCTCGAGCTTGACTTGGTCGGTGAAGCGCTTGCGCAGGTTCTCTTCCTCCTCCTTGAACTTGGGGTTGTCGAGCTTCCTGGGTCGAGCCTCGCCGAATTTCCGGGTCTCCATTTGCTGTGCGCGGTATGCTTCGTAGTGCTGCTCCTCGGTTGTGTGGATGAGGTCGAGCATGTGAGTACGGATGAGGATTGAACGCAGCTTCTTGAAGTCGCAGTGCTCCTCATCCTCGACTTCGGCAACACCCCAGGCATATTGGCGGCCCTTGACCACGCGGCCATCGTTTGTCTTTACATCTTTCTCGGAACCAATCACGGCAAACGGCATGGCGGCCATCAGGCTGCGAGCGTGAGTGGCGGCAGTCTCGTCGTCCTCTTCGATGGGAGGGGTGTAGATCTTGATGCCCTGGGCTTCGATAACGGCTTGTACCTAGTGTTCGTATTGCAATTAGCTTCTGACCTTTATGATAAAGCACAGAAGTACAAAAAAGTATGCATACCCTTTGCTTGTAAAGAGCAAGATCAGCAGGGCTGAGAGTATCGGCCTTAGCGATGACAGGAATGAGGTTGACGCGAGAGCTTAGACGCTTCATAACCTCAATATCCAGCGGCTTTAGGGTGTGTCCGGTCGGACGGATGAAGTACAAGCAAGCGTGCACACGCATATCGATCTTGTCCGTACGGCGGGGCTGCTGCTCCTGCAGCATGTAAGACTCATGCTGGTCGTCAAGGAACTCGATAATCGGTTGCCAGGAATCGCGATTGTTGACGTAGTCACCAAATCCGGGGGTATCAATAACAGTCAAGCGAACTATATGGCGCAATTCCTGTTAGCCAACAGCCGCTGGTCCGGGGGCTATCCATTATGAACCTTTGAAGAACTTCTCCTCCAATTCTGCCTTGGTAATTTCGATTTCAACAGTTCGGTCGACCTGCTTCTGGTGTCGGCGCTTGTGGTCGGCGTAGTTCTTAATGGTGGTGGAAAATAAAGTGTTGATGAACGTGGTCTTTCCCAATCCAGACTCTCCAGCAACCTAAAACAATCGACTATTAGATCGATCAAACCCGAGCAGGCAGGAGCTCAATTAAACACACCATGATAGTGAAAGCCGCACCCCGCTTAGCAACAATCTTGTGTCTGTAGGCTCCGTTAGAACGAACGGTCCAACGACTCCTTATCTCCGCACTCTCGCATGTTGTACATACCGCTGATTTGGGAGCTGTGGAAATCCATAGTCAGTATCGCAATAAAACCCACGTCAAACGAAGTCCAGCGGTCCTGACTCACGTTGGCAATGCCAATGGGCGAAGCGGTCTCGTTGATGGGGGCCATGGTGATAAGGGGCGACCGGCAAAGACAGGTAGAGGTCAATCGGGTCGGGGACAGTGCAACAACCCGAGCGCTTGTTAGGAGATAAACGAGGGGATATGAAAAAGAAAAGCGAAGAAAGACTGTTCAGTAGTCTTGAAAATGGGAAATAGAAGCGCGGTCGTCAAGGGAAGAGTGGGAGACAAGAGGACAGTAGCCAGAGCCTGAATCTCGTCGTGCCTGGTTGAGTCTAGTTTGGCTCCTGCTGCCCCTGAATCCACCGTTCCGAGCCCCCCAAAGTCACGTTTTTTTGAGGATCCTCATTGCTGAGGCCGCAGCGCTAGTACCCTTCCAGGCTAAGCTTCCGGGGCGGAAAAAGCGGCTGATCCGAGCTCTTATCGCAGGCCGACTTTTTTTGAAGACCTGGAAGCAGTGCTAGTAGACGCAGAGGAGTGACATTCTGGCTGTTTACCATGAAGACCGATTTCAAGGTTCGTACAAATACTAGTTGAAGGGCTTGACTCGCCAATTGGCTCCGAGGCCGCCACAAGCTAACGAAACGCAGTTTTCGAACCTCCTCGGTACGGTATATCGCAAAGGCAACCTTCTTTTCACGCCCGATGGAAATAGCTTGATTTCGCCGGTGGGCAACAGGGTCACGGTCTTTGACCTAGTGAAGTACGTCTGCTTCACTCGGCCATGTTAATGCTCTCGCGCACCATCTAATATGGACCACTTTTAGCAATACTTCTTATACTCTTCCCTTCGCGCATCGGACAAACATCCATCAACTAGACCTTACGCCCCTAGGCAATATTCTCCTTTCCGTGGACGAACATGGCCGCGCCATCTTAACAAACTTCCAACGCCGAATCCAAATTTACAACTTCTCTTTCAAAGGCCCTGTTTCCGCCTTGAAATTCTCCCCGTCTGGTCGTCACTTCGCCGTTGGAGTGGGGCGTCGGCTGCAGTTATGGCATACTCCCGAAACTCCTACTGTGGGTGGAGATGGGGAAATAGACTTTGCTCCTTTTGTTCTGCACCGCGATCTTGCTGGCCATTTTGACGAAGTTCAGCACATTGAATGGTCAAGCGACTCCCGCTTCCTTTTGACCGCATCGAAAGACTTGACGGCGCGTGTTTGGAGCTTGGATCCAGAGGACGGTTTTGAGCCTACAACTCTGGCCGGTCATCGCCAAGGTGTAAGAGCGGCGTTTTTTTCTGGCGATCAAGAATGTGTAGGTGGCCTCCTGAACGCGGTTGAACCCTTGTTCTAACTCCAACACTAGATATACACGGTCAGTCGAGACTGCGCCCTTTTCCGATGGGAGTATGTCTCCAAGAAAGACCCAGACACGATGGAAGATGTAGCGGAACCGCGTTGGAGGATTGTCAAGAAGGAGTTCTTTCAGCAGCCTCATGCCACAGTCAAGTGCGCGTCCTTCCATGCCCCATCTAACTTGCTCGTCGTTGGCTTTTCGAACGGATTGTTTGGTCTCTACGAGCTACCAGAGTTCAACACGATCCACATCCTAAGGTAAACTGGCTATATCATTAGGTGCCGGCGTCAAAGCTGACTAAGTTCATAGTGTCTCGCAAAGCAATATTGACGTTGTCTCTATTAACAAGTCCGGCGAGTGGTTGGCATTCGGTTCCTCGAAGTTCGGTCAACTTTTGGTCTGGGAATGGCAGTCAGAGTCTTATATCTTGAAGCAACAAGGTCACCTGGATTCGATGAACGCCCTTGTTTACTCGCCTGACGGTCAAAGGATTGTTACTGCTGCCGACGACGGCAAGATCAAAGTTTGGGATGTCAAATCTGGTTTTTGTCTCGTGACATTTACGGAACACACCAGTGGAGTCACGGCCTGCGAGTTCTCGAAGAAAGGAAACGTTCTGTTTACTGCCTCCCTAGATGGGTCGGTGAGAGCCTGGGATCTCGTTCGGTATCGGAACTTCCGAACTTTCACCGCGCCGTCTCGCCTTTCCTTCTCCTGCCTCGCAGTCGATCCTAGCGGTGAAGTCATTTGCGCGGGGTCTCCGGACTCGTTTGATATCCACGTATGGTCTGTGCAGACTGGGCAACTCCTCGATCAACTTTCTGGCCATGAAGGGCCTGTCTCAGCTTTGGCGTTTGCTGCCGATGGCAACCACTTGGTTAGTGGCAGTTGGGACCGCACCGTTCGCCTTTGGAGCATCTTTGGGCGGACCCAAACTAGTGAGCCATTGCAGCTTACCTCTGACGTCCTGAGCGTGGCATTCCGGCCAGACGGAAAGCAGGTTGCAGCCTCTTCGCTAGATGGGCAATTGACGTTCTGGTCGGTAACTGATGCCGTCCAACAGACCGGAATTGATGGGCGCCGTGACATTTCGGGCGGACGTAAGGTCACAGATCGTACGACCGCGGCCAACGCCGCCGGCACGAAATCCTTCCATTGCATTACATACAGCGCAGATGGCAGCTGTATTCTTGCCGCTGGTAACAGCAAATATATCTGCTTGTATGACGTACTCACCGGCTCTATGGTGAAAAAGTACACGGTTTCCGTGAACACTTCGCTAGATGGCACCCTGGAGTTCTTGAACAGTCGTGACCTCACAGAGGCTGGTGCTCGGGGTCTTATTGATGAAACGGGAGAAGCATCAGATCATGAAGAACGTATCGACCGGTCTCTCCCTGGCGCAAAGCGTGGCGATGCGGGTTCTCGGACCACACGTCCCGAGGTAAGGGTGAGCTGCGTGGATTTCTCTTCTACTGGCCGCTCGTTCTGCGCAGCATCCACAGAAGGCCTTCTCATCTACAGCCTTGATACAGAGTTTGTATTTGACCCATTCGACCTTGATATCTCCATCACCCCTGAGACCATCCTTGCTACCGTCGAAGGAGCCAAGAAAGCTGCTGCCTCCGGAGATGCGAACAATGATGACACGTTTTTGAAGGCACTGGTCATGGCGTTCCGTCTGAATGAGGCCAAGCTCATACGTGCCGTTCACGAAGCTATCCCATACTCGGATGTAGCCCATGTTGTTCGCTCCGTGCCGACTGTATACCTTCCACGTCTACTCCGATATGTCGCCCACGCATGCGAGGAGACACCGCACCTCGAGTTCAACCTTCTCTGGATTGAGGCTTTGTTCAGTAGCCATGGCCGATACTTCAAGGACAACGCAGGTACACTGGGACCCGAGCTTCGTGCTGTCCAGCGCGCTCTTGATGAAATCAACGAAAGCATCAAGCGTCTCTCTCAAAACAACGCCCATACCCTCAATTATCTTCTCGCCAAGCCTGTACTGGCCGGGCAAAAAGCACCCGCCTTCCCCAAAGCTATTGATACAGTCGATGTGGCCGGCGACGCGACTATGAGTAATGCTGGTGATGATGCTGCGGAGGGCGAATGGCTCGGTTTGGAATGATTGTTTGCCAACTTTCTATGCCTTCCTTCTTTCGTTACCACTCCCTTCATCATTTTACTTTACCTATTGCATTTGCGCTTGGCGTTTGATTCTGTGATGCTATATACCTTGGAATAAACCGGGACGGCTAAAAGTTCTTCTGCCTTTTGTGTACATAGACTATGTAATAACAACAAATCCTCGTTGGGTTACCTGAAAGAGTTCTTAAGTATCTGCGCCATGCCATAGCCTTTATTGGGGAAAATGCTTGATTCGTTTCTTGAAGGCTGCTAGTCAGTCGAATCGAGGCTCTCTTATCCTCAATACCCGGTCTGGCTGTCTTGTGGAGTATGACTTCAAACATTTCTGAGGGTAAGGAGGTGCAGAGACCTTGGAATATCCGCACTGGAGAGCATATATTTTTAAGTATGCTCACCAAGGTGCTCATCAGGAAGCGACCTGTCAATTCCTGAACTGTGGCGCTCACGAGCTTACTGACATGACTTTACGAGCATGAGTTCACGAGTGATGTGATAACGATCGAATGATACCCTCTCTGGATAGATGATGGCATAGTTCTTACTATCAGGTCTCTTATTTGTATATGCATTGGGAAAGGTTACTTTGGGAAGACACTTCTCAAGTAGGGAGTCTGATTGGCATTTAGATACAGGGGAGGTAAAAAATGGCTGCGATTTGGGAATTTGTACAATGCTTGAGCTGAGGCGGACATATGCGACTTCTTACATACATACAAAGCTTAGGTAGAATAGTAAGAGCAGACGCGACTTAATTCTGACCTAGAAATCGTCCCCCTTCTCCTCGTATGCAAGCAATCTCTTAGTCTCAAGCCCGTGACATTAGAGAATAGCAACCGCATTTGGTGGACTAGCCACACCCCCAGGAACCTGCCAGACACCGTAGACATCAGCAAATGAACACGGGTCCAAGCCAAGAAGAAGCAATGGGGCAAAAGAACAAACCTTCAACGGCACACTACTAAGAAAGAAACTCCACCTCCCCTTTTCCCTACAATACCTCGCCAACTCCTCCAAGTCAAAGTACTCCCCAATGGGCATCCCCCACCCACTAAGACACCACTGATGCAGGGTGACCTCATGGCCAACGCCGTCGTCCGGCCTATACAGCGGCGCCGGCTCAAAGCTCGGGCTGTCACTCGCAATCGCCGCAAACTGATTCTCCCACAGCCAGCGCAGCGTCTTCTCGCCGTTCTCCACGCCTGCGAAGTCTGGAGTTGGCCGTGCGGCGATGGCTGCTTCTTCCTCGAGGCTTAGCTTGTTGTAGGCTTCTGTAAAGCCAGTCCGAATGAAGAGGATGTCGCCGGGCCGCGGGGTGAGCTTTGTTTCCGCGATGATTCGCTGGATCGACGAGAGTGGGATTGTGGATGTGGTAAAGGGCGTTAGGGGTATCGAGTTGCGCTGGGCCCAGGAGGCGTAGTCAATTAGGATGCCTCGGCCGACGATGCCGCCTGTGTTGGACCATGCTTGGGGACGTTGTTAGTATTTACTCTAGGGTAGAGTGTCTTGTCTGTGTTCGTTCATCGAGAGGGAGGGAAGGACCAACCGTCAATTCCTATGACTCTCGACTCCTGCAACTCATGCAGAGAATGCCCGTTGAAGTAGCACCCATGCGACTGATTCCCTATAGTAGCAAGAGCCAATCATCAGCAACAGGTTCTCCAACGCACCAGATAAACAACAGGGGAGGTCAGCTGCCTACCGTAATGTCTAAACCCATCCCACTGCGTGCTTGTCTGCGTGTTGAACGTCAAGATATCATCATTCACATGTCTTGGCGCCTTGTTAATGAGCTCCTGAGCAAAGGGCTTGCGATTGAAGCTCGGGTGCGAGAGCCGACTAAGCGGGAGGTCAAGGGAGATGCGGGCGCCGTCGCGGATTTCCTCAGTGGCTGCTCTTTTGACGACCTCGGGGGTGAGCAGGTTCAGCATGCCAAGCTCATTGCTGGGCCCGAAGAGACCCCATGCGTTGCCTGGAGGGCCGGTAGGGTCGATAGTGAGGTTGTCGAAGGTGGGAATAGAGGGTGGCATTTTGAGTGGGAAGTTGAAACTACCCTACTTCGTAGTGGAAAGCTTGGGTTGAACTTGATCTGGAGGGATTGGGTGATGCATCGTACACGGGGGCGATATTTAACTACAAAGAGGTCGGTTGTCGTTACGCCGACGCATCGGATATTTTTCCATCGGATCGTGAGGCGCGGGATGTAGCAGATGGACTGGGGATCGGAGAAGCACCGTCATGGGGTTGGATTGCGGGGTGCCCTCTCGGAACCTAGGTACACTATTATACACAAGTTTGAGAACACAGTCCCTCTATACAACAAGATACATTAGACTAGCCACTCCTCCTTCTCCCCCAGAATATACCTTCATAGCAGCTTAGACAATTCACTGTCCAGCAGTGGCAGCGGCTCCTCGTCCACGATTGCCACCCCGGCCTCGATGTCCATTTCCGCGATCTTCACCACGCCCTCCACGGCCTCGCCCTCGTCCGCGCGACCCCAGTCCAACAGGCGGTGGCACTTGCGAATAGTTCTTTGGTCGGAAGTTCGGGTTGTTATGAACGACACCGGCGTTTGGATCACTGTTATCAACCGAGACATATCCGCCTCGTCCTCGCGCCACTGCCCCGCGTCCTCGTCCTCTACCGCCACGAGCGGAGCCGTTAGCATCTGGGTGCGGCCGGAAGGGCAGGTTTGCGGTGCCGTTGATGCCGCCACGTCCACCTCGCATGCCAGACAATGCTCCTCGGAATGAGCCTCGAAGAGGTGGGGGAGCGGTGGCTTCTCTCAGCTGCCCTTGGCCACCAGGACCAAGAGGGGCACCGTATCCGGCTACTGTCAGGGGAGAAGGCTGGTTTTGCTGCTTTTGGTTGACGGCTGCCCTGGTACTAGCAAGGAGCTGTCGGTACGAGATGTTGAGTACAGATGATGCTAGCACTGTTTGTCCGCGGAAAGGAGAGCATCGGTCCCCTAGGGTTGTGCCGCTCATGAAGGCAATGTCGAAGACAACATCCAATAGGATGGCTCTCGATGTCCGAGTAAGCCCAACTACTGTTCCACGGGTGGCGATGGGCACTTTGCCAGAATCCTGAGCATAAACAACACGATCTCCAAGCCTGAAGGTCTGATTCCCAAGTCGATGCTCGACGTCAGATGGCCGGAGGAGCGCACTTCGAGGAATATCACGCATCTTCTTCGCTTCCATTGGCGGCTGAGTTCTCAAAAGGTTGTCAGCATCCTGCTCGATGAGCTTGACGACATCGGAATCCAGCTGCTCGGCCTCCAAAGGAACTCTCTCGAAATTCTTCGATTCAATTTCCTTTAGCCACGCCTTCATCTCATTGATCTTCTCGAGAGCAATGTCTGCAGGATAGAAATCGGTAGGCTGGTATCTGTCATTGCGGGGGTTTCTCATAAGAGCACCAAAGAAAGCAGGGAACCTCTCCATGTACTGTCCCAGGAGTTGGATTGCCTTCACACTAAACTCCCAGCCCGACTCTGAGCGGCGGGAATAACCGAGAACCTTCTGCTTCCTAGCCTCGAACTTTAGGTTGAGGCCCAGGTTGACACGTTGGCCATCGACATCCACAGTGAAAGAAGAGGTAATCTTGGCCACAACTAAGGGATTCAAACTCAACATCCGTGCAACTGCGAAAGCTGGCGTATAAGGGGATAGAGCCTCGGCGCTTCGTGCACGCTCTTTTCCGAATTCGGGTTCCCGGGTTTTGATAACAGCTATAAGTCCGTTCACCTTACCATCATCGTGACCGGTGATATGAACAGGTCTTCCGTAGTTGAACTCGCCGAGGAAGAAGGCGCGTGATCCTTCGGGAAATTCTTCTTCAATAGGGAGGGCCTCTCGTTCGATGAATCGCTGATCAGGGTTGATTACTTCATCGACGACAAGTTGCAACGCATAATCCGTCTCTTGCCCTGGAATGTCTGCGAACTCTTTGATGGTAGCACCCGCATCAGTCTTATTGAGACCCTTCAAAAGTTGAACGTGAACCATGGCCTCAACTGGGCCAATTATGGTACCGAATCTTCTGCTGTAGATACCTTCTATCTTCTCGGCCTTCTTTTTCCACTGCTCAATTTGAACATCCGACCGCGGACTTGCAAGAGGGTGTTCTTCTCCGGCAGGAAGGGTGTAGTCGAATAATTCATCGGACACTCGCGTAACAAACGCTTCTTGTAGGAAAGGATAGCCCACAAAGACTCGCTGCCCAAGCTTCTTCTTGGCCAGCTCAGAACTCGACCGACTTCCCGGGTCAAGCACGGTAATGACCATGCTTTCATTGCGACTCTCTTGCTGAAAGACACAAACACCATGGAATCCTAACTGGCCAACATGAGGCAGGGTTTTCAAGCTAGGAAATCCGGCAAGGGCTGACGCTCCGATATGCACTCCGTCAACAAGTCCAACGTATGGCTCTAGGCCGTCCATCGTCGGCAAGTCAAAGACGTTCTGGATGCAGCGGCAGTTGGAAATATCTGGGAAGACCCCAGGGAAGGAAGAAGGGTAGATGTACTCCATGTCTGGCGAATACGTGAACTTGAGGCTGACACCGAAGCCGTTTCTGGACTTTTCATCTGGTGTCAAAAGGTGCTCTCGAGTTGCGAGGGCATCTAAGAGACGACGTTCGTCAATAAACGGAATCTTGACAACAGCTTCCCATTCCATCTTTTTCCCGTTCATGTCCAGTTCAAATTCACGAGGGTAGAAGTCAATAATAGGAGACTCCGGGGATGACATCAAGTCGTGGTAGGCCTTGGGTACGATCTTTTTGCTCCGATCGGGAAGCACCCCCATAAGCTGATCGTAAGGTCTGAATGGCCTTCCGAGACGGAAATTCATATCCGCTTTCAAGCCCTTTTCGACATCTGAGTGACATTAGCAACTTTGAATAAAAACCCGACGCATTTCTAGGCACATACCTGAAATCATGGGAGCATAATGCGAATTGAAAAACCATGGCCAAGAGGCGATACCTCGATAATAGTAGTATAAGACCCATTGGAGACCTTGCACATAGTTCTCCGTCAATTTGCGCATCTCCTCGTGGTTGTCTAGACCCCAGCCAAATTTATCCATGTAATATTTGTCCTTCCAGTCTTGGAACTTCTCTTCGTATTTCTTTTGGGCGGCGGCTTGAGCCTCCTCGGGCGAAAGCTCTTGAACTTTGGCATTTTCATATTTGCGAATAATTCGGCGAACTGCCATGGAAGCTTCCTCATCCTCCTCCTCCTCACTGTCATCATTCTCACTGGGTGGGAATTCAACTCGGATGAAACGGTCCCCATCATCATTTGAGACAGTACTCCAGGGCAGCCGTAGGTCACCCGCCAGCTGCTCCACGAATTTACGGTCTCTAGCCGGGAGTGTGGGTGGGAAGTCAAGAGGTTTCGAATCTGCCGCCTTTCCAGGACGGTTCAGAACGTACTTCTTGACGGTTTTCAGGATGTTCTTCTGGTCGGGCGTGACGGTGAAAGTCTTTGGCCTGGCATTCGCATCCGCGCCGTTCTCATCACCACTCTGCTTTGCACGCATCCATGCCGCATCTGAGTATTCTGCCTCAAAGAACCGGTATTCAACGTGACTCAGCCCATCGAGGAGCATTCCGAGTCGTTCTAGGTTGATCGTACCTTGCTCGTTAATATAGCCGCCCATCTTGGGCAAGACTTCCTTGTAAATTTTGAACATCAACGAAAGGGCGCCCTCGTTGATATGCAAGTTTGGCAGATTGGGTAAGAAATCGTTCCCAACGAAGAAAGCCATCAAAATGAAATCGTCAATCACACGCTCAAATTCGTATGGGAAATCTATGATCCCCTCCCCCTCCAACTCCTGGAACTCCAACTCCAAATACTCTCTAACCATGCATAGATGTAGAAGGTAGAAGTTCTGATGTTCAAGTTCCTTGGACTTTTTCTGTACCTGGCGACCGAATGTCACCTCCTCACGGAGAAGACAAAAATGGGGGTCGTGGCTCAACAGACCCAGCATGATCAAATCGGCGTCGAGACCATACAAACAGTGGCGGACGTTTGGATCGTACCCGGGCTGCGCTTTCGCGTGCCGGATGTATTCCATAATTTTGTGTTCACCTTCACCTGGTACCTCATGACCGGAAAGTACAATGTCCACTCCTTGCCAGTCTTTATCCTCGGATATCTTCTTGCTAATGAAATATTTCAATTGTTCCGTGAGCTTCGCCATAAATTCTGTGCCCGGAGTAATGCAGTTGCTGTCGAATGCATCTTCCTTCGGCATTTCGATGCCTTGAGCAATAGCCTTCTCCTTCGCTTGTTCGGCATCTAGTGCCGTCCGGAATCGTCTCGCGCGCTGTTGGTTCATTTTCGCACGCGGGGCGACTCCGTCAACGGCCATAAAGAAGAGCTTTTTAGGTTTGATCTTGCCGTACAAATGCTCAATGTAATTAAAGATGGCTATAAACATCTTATCCTCAGTCATGCGGAAGGTCGGCGAGTCACTGTCCTTGTGCGTGCAGTTATGGATAATGCCATTCATGTCAAGGTATAGGTTGTCGAACTCCGGTATCCGGTTCTCCGCAATCAGCATGGAGATTGCGGGATACCGTTCGCTCAGCCAGCGGAAGAACTTGGGAACACCCATTGTGACTCAGATAAAATTGAATCTAAGAACGTGGTGGGAATGCGAGAATGAAGAGGCGAAAAAATCCTCGGTATTATCGTGACCGTCGTAGTCGTCGTCAGAAACCCAATGGGAAACCAAGCTTAGCTTCAAGCGCAAACTATTCGATGAGATGATGGACCAAAGACACCGATCAAGATACTCAAAGAACGTGGGCTAAGAATACAAGTAAGGAACGATGAGTCTGAGCAGCATAAATAGATTAGAACTTTAAAAGAAAATAGGAAGATGGCGTTGATCGTCGAGGTTGCTAGACAGATGATTCACTCGAGGTGGCTAACCGCAGTGACACCGCCCGCACCTCAGACTCAGGTGGAGAGCCTCAGGGATTAGCGTGCCAAGCCTATAGCGTCCTAACTCGGACTAGGGCAAAGGCGCCCATTAACGCGCTGACGGAGAGCTTCTGTCGAAACGCGACACGACAGACGGTCTTGTCCGCAACCGCAAAGCTCTATCGCCTTTGTCTCAAACAGCAAGCCGCCCTCCATTATTTACCTATTCTCCCGACCCACCACGACCTCGGACGACCTACGGTACTATACAATTATCACAATGGAGACTTATGAGGATGGTATGTTTTTTGCTCCGCAGTGGCTTTGCGCGCAGCAAATTATCTGACCTTGTGTATAGGCTTCATTGAGGAGCAGGAGCAGCAAGAAGAGGAGCGTACCGAGGAGAAGATCATCAATGAAGGTGCGAGACTCGACATTCTTTCCGACGCCTCGCCATCTGTACTAAGCGTATCTCGCAGAATACAAGACATGGAAAAAGAACGCCCCCTTCCTTTACGATATGATCCTCAGCACAGCGCTAGAGTGGCCGACTCTGACAACACAATGGTTACCCGACAAGCAAGAGTATGTGGATCCTACTGGCTGGAGCCAACTTTATATGCTAACGTTCCGTGCAGCGCCTCTGACAAACCGTACTCTACCCATCGCTTGCTTCTCGGCACTCACACCTCCAGCGACGCACAAAACTATCTACAGATTGCGCAGGTTCAACTGCCCAACCCCAACGCTCCTAACCCCGATGATTACGACGAGGAACGTGGAGAGATTGGCGGGTATGGAGGCAGCTCCAAGAAGGCTCCAATGGATATCAACTTCAAGATTGTGCAAAAGATCGACCACAAGGGCGAAGTAAACAAGGCTCGGTACCAACCGCAGAACCCGAATATAATTGCCACGATGTGCACGGATGGAAGAGTTATGATATGGGATCGTTCAAAACACCAGAGTGTCCCGACGGGGACTGTCAATCCCCAAATGGAACTTCTTGGTCATAATCAGGAAGGATTCGGGTTGAGCTGGAGCCCTCATGTTGCGGGCCATCTCGCGACTGGAAGTGAGGATAAGACTGTCCGCCTCTGGTAAGACATAACTTGATTGTTCGCAATGGAATTACTAACGAAGGGTAGGGATCTGACCACTTACACAAAGAGCAACAAAGCTCTCCAGCCGGTCCGAACCTACGAGCATCATTCGTCGATCGTCAATGATGTTCAACACCACCCCCTCCACTCCTCTCTTATTGGAACAGTCTCTGATGATATCACTCTTCAAATTCTCGATACTCGAGTTGCTGACACTACACGTGCCGCCGCATCCGCTAAAGGTCAGCACCGGGATGCCATTAACGCTATCGCTTTCAATCCTGCCGCCGAAACTGTCCTCGCTACAGGGTCTGCAGATAAAACAATCGGCCTTTGGGACCTACGTAACCTGAACACTAAGTTACATACACTCGAAAACCATACCGACTCTGTCACATCCATTTCCTGGCATCCGTTTGAAGAAGCTGTTTTGGCTAGCGCAAGCTACGATCGCAAGATCATGTTTTGGGACTTGAGCCGGGCAGGAGAGGAGCAGACTCCTGAAGATGCCCAAGATGGCCCCCCTGAGCTGTACGTGCTGACCTCTTCGTCGAACAAGGTGTACACAATTACTAACGCAGTATTATCCATAGGCTATTTATGCACGGTGGCCATACCAATCGTATCTCGGACTTCAGTTGGAACCTCAACGATCCCTGGGTGCTCTGCTCTGCCGCAGAGGACAACCTCATGCAAGTGTGGAAGGTCGCTGATGCAATCGTTGGTAAGGATATGGAGGATGTGCCCACCGAAGAGCTAGAGCCTTGATTTGGTTAATGGGAGTTTTCTTTGTTCAGCCATGTTGCGGAGAAGCGGATTACCTCTTACCATTGTACTGAAGCTTTTACACATTTTCCCGTATCTTGATCACCGCTCTACGGTGCAATTTTTTCATGGACAAAGCCATTGACATTCCTTACTTCGTAAACATAGAAGTATACCACCATGGAGTTTTAAGTCTTAACGAGTATCAGTGCAAATCCACAGATTTCGCGGAATTCCAAACTGTCCAATAAGCGCCAGCCCTACGCAATATTGCGTAGTCGATCACCGTTATTTGCAGTCCTACTACGGAGTACTGTACTGCATTCAGATCCGTCAGCCGCAGCATGCATGTCAGAAGCATTGTTCTGCACGGGCTGAGTGGTTGGTTTCGAGGCGGTGAAGAGCCCATGGTTGACTCCATAGCTCTGAGGTATGCGGCGAGCTCGGAGGGGCAATCCAGACTCCGAAGAGAATCGCCTTCTCCGCCGTCATAGCGTCTTTTCCCCCTCGTCTGAAGAAAATCTGACTGTAAATTATGTCCTAAACTCCGGCTGCCGGTTTTTTTCTTATTCTCTTCCCCAGTCGCTCGCCAAACGATTTGGTTCCAGTATCCTTAGAGATTTTTTTCCGTTGAGATCCCCGCGCCCCTCTTCCCCGCCACGATTTTCGAGTCAACTATGGGATCCGGTTCTCCTCCTCCCCCGGGCCCCAAGCCCAAGGCCATCCCTTCCCACCTGTTGAACGGCGGGTCTCCCCTTGCCGGATCTGTTGCGTCCAGGGATGTGCGCGAGCGGGAAAGTCTCAATACCTCAATTCGCTCATCTTTTGAACCTCGCGTCCCGATTGAGTTTAATCAGCCCGAATCAGAATTGCAATCGACCGAGCATGCCAGCAGCTACGACAGCCCCCGTCGCAGATCGTCGGTGGCCAAGTACGTCCGTTCTCGAGCTTTGCCCACGGTAGTTACTAATACCGGTATTCACAGGCCTTCGTTGCATGACCCAGCTCGCGACCCGAGAGACGAAGCCATCCTCACCCCGCCGGCAACTTCCAGTCGCGCCACCAGCCCGTATGCGCTGACGCCTGCGATCGATTTCGATGGCCTGAGCTGGCCCTGTGAGTACTCCCAATATCACCAACAGGAGTGGGTTTTCTGATGCAATCCTCGTATGTCAGGCCCCGGAACGCGGGCACGGCTTGAATCGACACCCGAGGAAAACGAGGAGCGGATCAAGAAGCTCTCCGGAGCTGTACGAACAATCCTTGAATGCCTCGGGGAAGACCCCGAGAGGGAGGGTCTCCGCGAAACACCTGATCGGTATGCGAAAGCTATGCTCTACTTTACTAAGGGCTACGAGGAGAACGTGCGAGATCTTGTCAACGGCGCCGTCTTCCACGAGGACCATGATGAGCTGGTTATTGTCAAGGATATCGATGTCTTCTCATTGTGCGAGCACCATATGGTGCCCTTTACTGGAAAGGTAAGCCACTCCCATTTTTTTGCTTTTGGTCTCTGGCTAAGGCATTTTTCAGATGCACATTGGCTATATTCCCGACCGCCGCGTCCTCGGTCTATCCAAGTTGGCCCGTCTAGCGGAAATGTTTTCACGACGTCTCCAAGTACAGGAGCGCCTAACCAAACAAGTTGCCCTTGCCATCTCTGAGGTGCTCAAGCCGCGAGGTGTCGGTGTGGTCATGGAGTCGTCGCATCTTTGCATGGTTATGCGCGGAGTCCAAAAGACCAGCAGCACTACAACAACCAGCTGCATGCTCGGATGCATGCGCTCTAGCGCAAAGACCCGGGAAGAATTCCTGACACTCCTTAACAGGAAGTAATGACCTTCAAGTCTCAACCCATCTGTATTAAAATCTCAACATTCCCCGCATTTGGTTACCCCTCGTTTTGACAGTGGACGGTATTAGATATTCATATATGGTGCAGTCATGATTTCTGGAGTTTCGGCGGTCTACCTCTCAACAGGTTAGGTTATATTGGGTTGGATTGGCATCGTCGTTTTTGCTTTGACTTCAGCATTTCAACAGGACAGAGTCAGGCCGTGACCCGAGCACTCTCATTTTAAAACTGCGTGCTTCTGTTTCTGGTTCCTTTTTATCTGCATATATTACTACCTACTATTGTTCTCACATAGATCTGTTTGTCAAAGTCCCGACGGCAAAAAGCATTCAACTTCAGGGCAGCCTTCGACATCACACAATGAGGCTTCGAAATAATTCAACCATTCTTTCGTCCAACGCGCAGATTTTCCAAACTTGAGATAGAATGTATCGGGAATTGACGGTCGGTATTAAAGAGAGTTTTTGTTGCTTGAATCAATCTTAGCTTCTCTTGCCATATCTTGTGCTGTACAATCCACAACACTGCTTCCATCGAGAAATAGGAACATCAACAACAATATCCCATACTGAAAAGAGCATTCGATTACGCCGCCGCTGAGAACGGTCTACTGATTGAAAGCCGCTGCTGTCTGATTTTCCATGTTGTCCATGTTGCGCATGGTGTGAAGGACCCAGGAAGAAATAATGTGCGCAGTAGTGAATTGACAGCTTTTTGTTGCCTGGGCAAAGAGCAACACATGCATAGGTGTGGATGCAATCCTGACAATAGAATGCTCTACCATCCTGAGCCTTCTTTTTCTTTCTCTAAATCTGTAGCACTGCCTTTCCCTGTGTTCCTTCAAGTCCCTTGTTAACAACCTGTCTCGGCACCTCTAGCTATCATTCAAAGTCGCCGAGTCTCCTGCACGTCTTTGAGTCTCCTGCACGTCTTTAATACATTAATTACACTTGATCTCTCGGCACAGTTTGTTCATCTTAGCCTGCTTAATATGGACCATTCCCATCCAGACTCCCGTGAAATGGATGTGGCTCGTTCCCTCATCAATCTAGCTCATATTCCTGAAGACCATCAAAACACAAACTATCCAAACCTTACTGCGGGCCTCCAAGCTCAACCTCACCTCCAGCAACAGGGATACAACTTCAGAACCGCGCGACGCGGGTCTTCTCAAAGAACAATCAACATGGAGGCTGGCGAGGGACCTCCTAATCACGCACGCAACACCAACTACCTCGGATCATCCACCCAACCGCTAACTCCTATTCCGACTCCTGCTCCTATGGCCGCTGGAGGAAATGCTCTGCAAGGGCACCTGATAAGACAGCAAATCATGGCTGGGATCACACCCGAGAATGTCGTTACCATTGACCAGCGTCGTGAGGAAAGGCCATTTGCCAATATCAACAACCAAGAGACTCCTTCACTGATCCAAATTACCAATCAAGGCGCGTTTCTTCCTCATGTGCCTCCTGCGACCTACGTCCCTCGAAATGTCGTTTCAAGCACGTTTAGGGCCATGGAAAAAACTCCGGTTGGGAGATTCCTGACTATGCCGGAGGAAAGACACAATCGCAGATCGACTTTCGAACGCGCTCCGCCTATTGTTGACGCAAATATGGGTGGGAATTGCTTTGCTGCCTACGGACCTCAGGGTTATCATTACACAAGGTCTATGAATGCTTTCCCCCCGGCTGCTGGTGGATACAGTCAGCGGGCATACATGCCCCAGGAATACTTCCAGCCTCCTGCGAGCGCATTCAACCCAAACCCAGCATACTATGGCCATTCCGCATACCCGCACATGAAGACTGAACCCGATGCAGAAGCTCATCAATACATGCTCCCAGGTTCTTTTGGTCCAGGGTTTGCTGGAAATGCCCATCGTGCCCACATCTTCCCCAACATGCAGTACCAAGGGAATCCGACCTTCCAGGCAGCCCCAATGCAGGGGTTTCAAACCAAATATCCTTTCCAGGGCTATGCAACGGTAGACGAGCATAGCGGAGGTATGCCTCGATTCACTCATATGAAGCAAGTTCGGTCCGTCGGTGTCGGTGAGAACCATCCCGAGCAGACCGAGGCCGTTGCGCTTGAACGCCGTTGTGGTGGCAATTGCAAAGTCCAGACGGTCATCAAAGAGGAACCTAAGTTCGGGTACCAAGAAACTAGACAAGGCGTGACCGTCAGCGGTGCTTCTCATCACATTGACAACGTCTTGACTGCTCTTCTCGAACATCCGGAAATAGCTGTACGTATGACCGGTGAGCTTCGTGTCCAGGACCTCGTCAGTCTACAAACAGCGTCAAAGGCATGCCATGCGTTTATGGTTAAATACCTTCCAAAGATCATCCGCCTTCAAACTCTACGCCGGTCGCGCGTGGCGTCCCATATCTTTCCCTGGCGCTGCTATCAAAAGCTATTGTTCAAACGATTGACAGTACGAGATGGCAATGTACCGCTTCCCGCTGCACAGCCAAATGACTCCGTTCTGGCTTATACAGCTTCTCTCCGTTGGCTGCAAATGGTCCGATCCCGTGACCAAACTGTCCATACGATTCTCACCTCGCTCAGAAAAGCTGGGTTTGGCTTTCCAGCCCGGTACAAGTTTGCTGTTTTCAAACTGTGGTTTCTAATGGACATCCCCGACACGCGGCGCCGCGAGTGGACCGTCCAGAATCAGAACCTCTGGACAAACCTCGATCTCTTCATGGCTATTTTCTTCATTGTCCGCCTCGATATGTACGTGAAGGTCGTGCGCAAAAACCACACCGGCGGCCAGCGACGCCTCATCATGGCTCAACCCAACTTCAACCTTTGTCGCGATATGCTAACTGGTCGTGCCATGACAAACGACCTGGAGCTTCTCAGTGAGCTCGTCCGTTGGCGTTACAATCCTTGTCCTGGTGAAGTGGTTGGAGATAAGCTCTTTGGTGTGCCGGCCGCCGAGGTGGGCTCTTTGCAGTATGAAGGGTACGGCAAAGGTCGCGAGCTTGACAAGAAACTATGGCGCCCGGATGAGATTATTCTCAGGGAGGCACAGAGAAGGCGTCTTGATGTCCAGCATATGTACGCGCGGATCTTCATCTATGGCCAGGCGCAGGCATTCACCGTCTGTGAGCGTCCGCTCATTCCTTGGGACATGGAGGTTAAGACTGTCTTCGGGGGATTGGATGAGGACGCGAACACCTTTACACGCCTCGACTGATTCTAGCTTTTCCGAGCTCTCTCCGCTGCTAGCCGTGAAGGAGCGAGCCCAAAGTAAAGGTTCAAGGGTTCGTCTGTCACCCAGCGGTTCGACACAATACGAGACTCAAAACGACTAAGTAGTTCTACTCATTGCTCAGTGGTCGCAGGGCACACAACTGAAATATCTAATGCGGAGGTGGTTGTGCCTCAAAACCTCGATTCAGACACTGTGGACCCTTGATTAGCCCTAACTTTCGATGAGCATAGAGTCATGATGATAATGAATATCTTCCGTAAGTCTTCCGTACTCTGGACTTTGAGCAGTACCATTACGCGTAGCGATCTGTAAACCATCAGCAATAGCTTTCACCACCTGGGGCTTTGCCATGGGTATTGATGGTCGTCTGGTGTACTCACACCAGGGATAATCACGTGGCAGGTGATTAATATCACGTGATGCTCGGATGGATCCTGCACTTCGGAGGCCGTGGTAACCTTCGACCTGTCATCAAGCTCCCTCCACGGATGTCAACAGTCCCACCAACGGCCCATATCCCGCAGTGACGGAGCAGGAATATGGATGCTTGATGCAGAAGTAACTTACTCACTTATCTGCTCGAAGCGATCTGGTCTGTGCTGGGTTTTCTGGGTGACTCCGAAGCTCTCAAGGTGATCGATCGGTCGATTCCCGGCCCCCACCGCCTTGCCTGCGCTGCTCTCTATCCCAGCCTGTGGTCGACGTCCAGATGGGTATATACCCCGCGCCGACAACTATTATTCACCACGAAGCGCTCCCTGGGATACTATCTAAACCATTACATTCATGTGCCTACTCATGAGGTACGTATGCTGCTGAAATCTAACTGCACAGGCGCCTCCGCCCGTGGCGGCTCATTAGTTATGGCGACTACGATTGGTCTTTAATGCCATACTTCGCACCACGCCGAACGTTTTAAATGGCTAGCTAGGCATGAAAGCTGCTGCTCGCGATGCGCAACTGAATCTCTCCTCGAATCATGGACTGTCACTCTTCCCGACAAACAGTGGCGCCTGCTTTTGTTCTATCTATCAAGTTCCCCGTAAAGTGCATGGGGTTGGATTCCACCCCTTCGCGAGGCTCGGAAGACTTTTAGCTTCTGCTTCCTGAAGATCTCAAATCATCGTTATCAGGCTGTCCTAGCTGATATCGCATGTCATTTCCGTGATTGCGCAGGGCGCTTCGCGGTCATCCATTCTAATACGGCACACCTTTGCAGCACTTCTCTGCGAGACCGGCCTGATAGTTTTGTCTCTGCTGGCTAGCCTTCAGAGTGATAGTCGGTGACCATTTACAGCGATCCGTTTCCGTTGACACAACTGCAGCATGACGCCGGCATCTTCTGCTCCGTGAACACTCGACTTCAGTCTGTGTTGATTGTTTTACTATCTGTAGATGGGTTTCTTGTGATTGAAACATCAAAGTCAATTTCTTTCGCCAAGGATCAGCGGATAGGTCGTTTGTGAAATAGCGGCCATTGAATTGCATGGAATGGGAAACCGTTTGCAGAGGCGCTGAGAACACCGACAGAATCGGGTGCGGTTTCTAACTGGAAAAAGTGAGATGGCAGAGGTGATGCGAAATAGCGGGCGAGAATCGTCAAGTACGACTTAAATACGACGCGGCAGGCATGCGAAGTCGACAGTCGGCAGACTCTTGCCATGCCTTGATCGGTATCAAGGTTCCTCTGGGAAATGACTGGGTCGCTCAGTTTCACCTGATCTGAGAGAAGGCGCTCTGGTTTTCTCTCCAGCGACTAACATATCCAGCGTGATTTCAACCCACTATTGTAGTAACAGCCGCACCGCGGTAGGGGTCGGCTCAAGTCCGCTACCCAAGTAAAAACTGCCTCCAGCTGAATGGCTTTGTATGCCACCGAGTACTCCAAGTAGAAGAGTGACCACCACGCTCTCCTCATTAACCTCTAAACTGCAATCTACAGGTGCGTGCCCCTATCTGTACCCTCTATGAGCCACCATTTTTTCTTTCTATTCTACCTTCCAGCTCTCGTTATTGACAGCGCAGCATCTTCAGCTACAGATATTCTGCCTCACATCAAGCCCGGAAAAACCACCGGTCCGCACCACCCAATCCCCGACAGAAAGACTCAACAGCAACTCACTTGACGATCAAGGCAAACGAGGACTGCCGCCAAAAACTTATCGTCTGTGCTCATTTTCGAATCTTACCATTTTGCTGCTGTCTGGTAATCTGCATTGTCGTCGCGACTGTTGATTCTCTTCTTTGAACCAGATGAAGCAGGAAGCGAAGATTACATGGCTGGGTCCCATAGGAGTCCGGTGCTAAAAGACCAGTGGAGAGGTTCGGGCGACGTTGGAGACCAGCGTGGCCGCGAGAAGCCTAATAGGTTTCGAGGCTCTCACCGCGACAGGGGGAGGGATAGATTCCCCGATCAAGATCGTCCTCGTCATCATCACCATCGGCCTCAAGACGACCGGCCTGATCGTTCTTCACGGTCGCCGCCACCGCGTTCCTTCCCCGGTCCATATAACAAACCTCAACATCGTGATTTTCCCGCTAATATCCCTCCCACCCGCGCATCACCAGGCCCGTCACACCCGGAAATACGTTCGAGCCAAAACCCGAATCGCCTTCCTTCTCCTGAGCGCACCGACCAACGCGTCCCAAACACACACATGAGGCCCGCCGAGAGAGACCATCGCAGAGAGGATTCCCCTTCAGCTCCTCCTCTGAAGCGACAGAGAACACACAGCCCTCCGTCTAACGGCTTCCGGGGCCGTCCGCCTACCCATCCCCGTGGTGCACCCCCAAGACACGGCCTAGATTTTGATCGTGGGCCTCCGCCCAGCAGAGGGCGAGGGCGTCCGCCAGGCCGTGGCCGACCCAGTCGGAGACCATCGCCTCGAAGAGGGAGGGACCGACGAAAACACGAGAACGGACCTCGAGATTTGTCCAGACACAGGCATTCCCGGTCCCCTGATTGGGAGGACAAACCGTCTTTGCATCTAAAACGACGCTATCATAGCCCTCGCCCGGACGAGATCGAACGGAATCCTTTCCCCCGATCCCCTTCTCGTGTTTCGGCGGGCACTTTAGATTCAACCGCACTTTCTCGCCGGGGATCAAAAGGCGACATTACGATGCACCACCCTCCCTCGCCGTCGCGATCAAACTTAGACCGCGCCGCAGATACTGGAGCACAGGGAGCTCGTATCTCCCAACGAAGCCGAACATCCAGGTCTCCGGTCAACTCCTACCATGGGTCTACGCGTTCTAGTTCGCCTTTTGCAGCTACGCGAGGTGGGCGAAGCGGACAACATTCTTCGCAGTTTGGTCAGCAAAGGTGAGTCCATCCCCTGAACTTTCTTATACTGTATATGATTGATATTAAAGGATCTTTTTCAGGCCAAACAACCCCTCCGAACGTGACTCACCCAGTCGTCACGCTCCTAGTCAACCCTCTTCGTCCCACCATCCAAATTCTTCACTTTCTAACCGTGATGGACAGCCAAGATACCATGAAACTCACCAAGATCGCCGCTCTTCTGGACTTGTTCCTACCGCACCTCTTGCTCATAGCAGGAGTCGTTTTAACAGCCCTCAACGGGATCAAGTGGACTCGCGACGTAGAGCAGCGCCCCCCAGTCCCCCTCCTCCTACGGAACCTCGATCGCATCGAGAAGCATACCAGAACTTCTCTACACACCGGATTGCAACTCGGGAATCACGCACAACAGATGAAGGCCCAAGACTTGACTCGGGTTCCGGGGATGGTCAGACGGGGCAGTCTGATACGCGTCCGACAGAGCCTCCTACCGGTCCCAGCAAAGGCGGAAAGATCAGTTTCGCGTTCAAGGCAAAAACTGGTCCACCATCGGCTCCAAAACCTGTACCTGATTTAGCTCAACGAATGTTAGCACGAGAACCACCTACACGACCGGCCGAACCTCTTCGCAACAAGATGTCATCAGGCCCTCCGCCTAGGTTCAAGCCAGAGCCTCGCTTTGACCGCCGCGACCGGGATCGAGATCGTCATCGTGATAGGGATCGTAACAGAGGACGGAACGATCGAAGAGATTATCGAGACCCTCGTGGTCCTCGTGACCATCGTGATCCCCGAGATGCCCGGGATTACCACGATAGCAGAAGAGATGATCGACGAGTTGATCCTCGTGATAAGCGGAGAAATGACAGGCCGTCAGACGCTCGGTCAGAGCGGCGCCACGAGCGCTCTCCAGAGCCAACAGTGAAACGTCCAAAGATTATGCTTCGACCCAAACCGCGCCCGACCATATCTGAAGAGTTTGCCAAATCAGATTCCGTCTACTTCCGCAAGCCTGGAAACGAGTCTGTGATTGGAGCTGGTACGTACGGAAAGGTGTTCAAGGCAATACATGTCTATACGCAAAGAAAGGTCGCCCTGAAGAAAATCCGAATGGAAGGAGAGAAAGATGGATTTCCCGTCACTGCGGTTCGAGAGATTAAGTTGCTTCAGCATTTGCGCAACCACAATGTTGTCAGCCTGCTTGAAGTCATGGTTGAGAAGAACGAATGCTTCATGGTCTTTGAATACCTGTCGCACGATCTCACGGGTCTCATCAACCACCCAACTTTCACTCTTACAGCTGCGCACAAGAAAGACCTTGCAGAACAGATGTTTGAGGGGCTTCATTATCTCCATCATCGTGGCGTTCTACATCGGGATATCAAAGCGGCAAACATTCTCATCAGTAACACAGGTCAGCTGAAGTATGCTGATTTTGGTTTGGCACGATTCTTCTCGAAAAGCCGTCAACTCGATTACACGAATCGCGTCATCACTATTTGGTACCGTCCTCCGGAACTCCTTTTGGGTGAAACACAATACGGGCCAGCAGTGGACGTTTGGAGTGCGGCTTGCGTTTATGTCGAAATGTTTACGAAAAAGGCAGTCTTTCCTGGAGAAGGAGGAGAGATTAGCCAGCTTGATAAGCTCTACCACACCCTAGGAACGCCAACCCGTGCGGAGTGGCCGAACATTGTCGAGATGCCCTGGTTCGAGCTCATGCGGCCAACAGAGCGCAAGAAAAGGTTGTTCGAAGAGGTCTACCGGGATATTCTGTCTCCAGCCGCGCTGGATATGATTTCCCAGATTTTCCGCTATGATCCAGCCAAGCGGCCCACAGCTGAAGATGTTCTCGCCCACCCTTACTTCCATTCCGAGGAACCAAGCCCTCAGCAGCCTATTGAGTAAGTATCCTTCCGCCCTATTCTAGTCTCCCAATACTGACTGGTGCTCTTTAGACTGGAGAATATCCAGGGTGACTGGCACGAGTTCGAGTCGAAGGCGCTTCGGAAAGAACGGGATAGGGAAGCTCGACGTGCGGAATATCAAAAGGATAAGGAAAAAAGGAAAATACTCGCAGCGCAGGATGAACGAGATCCTAAGCGTATCAAACCAGATACGAGTGACGGGTTGACGCCCTCGGTACCGCCAGCTGACCAACAGTAGGCGATTAATCGGACTCTCACGGTTCTAGCATTCTCTGTTATGAGTATTTAATGGTTTTTATGAGCACGTCTGCCGGATATGTCCTACATTTACCTACTCTGGTCTCCAATATGATTTCTAAGTTCTTCGACATTGCGTCCACACTCTTATTCTTGCCAACCGCTATGGCCAGATAAAGAGCATAGCCGTCGTACCGTGAAACAGTCCGAGAATCCAGCTTGTAAACTTTTTTCTTGAGTCCCAATAAACTAGGCGTTTTGTCTACGAAACAAGGTCAGTGAGCCAGTCACCAAATCGATGTTTATAACAATGCGGTTTTGTGGCCAGTCAAATCAGATAATGCCATTGAACCTCAAGCTCGACCAGCAAACGGCCTGAGCGGCCTGACAAGCGGTTGAGTACATCGGATTACCAGAGTATGTTGTATCATACAATTCATCACGGACAAATAGTGCATGGACTAGGGCAGTCGAACGCACCATTAATCAATCTACTACGCGCATTGAAATACAGCGCATGCTGGTATTTATCCGGCTAGCTCAATCATACATAGCATGGATCACGGTGATCAAATTGAAGCGAAAAAAGGAACTGTCCCGTCATACAGGTCATCACCGCATCATGGAGCTGGGGAGCCCTCGTGATGATGGTTTTGGTAGCGGGCTGGTTTTCTCTCGACACACTCATCGGAATCGCCGGTGCAGTGAAGAAAGAACTTTGCAGGCAGCGATGATTTGAGTTGGTGGTCTTAGGTTTTGTAAAGAGAAAAGAAAAGAAAGAGAGGAGGGCAGAAAAAGTTGCGAATAAAAGGCACGGCGATGGAGCGGAGCGGTGGAATGATGATGCGGCAAGCAGAGAGCGGACCCCATGCTGATTGGTCGCGTGCCACTGGAGCTCGAAGAGAAAGTTCTCGCCTCAGGCACTCAATTCCAAACCTTCGACTTTGCAGTCATGATCAAGTTTCTACTATCCATTATTTCCAAGTTACCTACTAATACCGCCTCAAAAGTCCCTTCTCCCTTCCAAGTCCTCTCTCTCACACCATACTTCTGTGATCTCTCTATCTCTACTTCTTGTCCGACCTCTTATTTCCCGCTGTTCCACCATCACGATTACGATTCTGCCACGATTCTTCTCCTCACTCCCCCTCTCTACAGTCTGCTCTCAAAACCGCCGCTTGCCTCCCGCGCTCGTTTCTCTTGCATCACTTGAACTTTTGCATTGCTTAGCGTTGGTATTGTCTTAATTATATTTTTGACATTTTGACGATTGTACGGTTGAACGGGTTCGGTTTTTTTTTTTCTCTTTACTCTTTTCCTCCGATGAGAGCTCCCGTTTGAGCCGTATCAAGCCACCTACCCGCCCGCCATGGAGAACGCAAACCTGTGGACTCGCCGAAACAAGTATGTCCTATATCTTCCTTTCGAGTTCAGTCGCAATCGCGTCCAATTCCGGCCAGGACTAACCCCGCCGCACTCATAGCACCTCTAAGCTTTCTCTGTCCATGACAGGAACCGAGAACAAAGAGGGTGGCGCCAGAGTTGACCTCTCCCGCGCATCGAAGCGATTCGGTCCCGAAAGCTCCCACGGCCGATCCAATCCCTTCAACGCCCTCTCACCCCTCTCTGCTGGCGTGTCCTCCCCCTCTACCAATGCGTCATCGGCCTTCGGCCTCGGCTCCGGTGCGTTCGCCTCGTTCGGGGCGCCCAAGACCCCCGGAGGATCGTCTGATCTGAAAACACCTGGTGAGAGGCGCGACAATCCTACGGATATCCTTAGGTCCAAGGCATCCGTGTCGGCGCTTAAGGAGCACACCTTGCGATCTACCTGGATCATCTGGTACCGCCCCCCCACACCCAAGTATTCCGACTACGAGAAATCTACGGCGCCGCTCGCCTCGATCTCCTCTGTCGAGAGCTTCTGGTCTATATATTCGCATCTCAAGAGGCCCTCGCTGCTTCCTACCGTTTCCGACTATCACATCTTCAAGAAAGGGATTCGTCCGGTATGGGAAGACGAGGCAAATAAGAAGGGTGGGAAGTGGATTGTCAGATTGAAGAAGGGAGTGGCGGACCGGTATTGGGAGGATCTCCTTTTGGCCATGATCGGTGACCAGTTTGCGGAGGCCAGTGATGAAGTCTGTGGTGCGGTTCTCAGTGTGCGCAGCGGCGAAGATGTCTTGGCCGTTTGGACTCGGATCGATGGTGGACGTAACATCAAGATCAGGTTCGCACTATCAATCTTGTTCTTTGTTGATCATTCGTCTTTTTACTAACTGAATTTAGAGAGACAATAAAGCGATTGCTCGCTTTCCCCGCAGACACCAATATCGTGTGGAAAAGTCACGATGATAGCATTGCCCAACGCTCTGCTATTGATCAGGCTCGCCAGGAGAAGGCTGCGAGCAACCACCATCACCACCACAACCATCACCAGAACCCTCATCAATTTGGAGGGGACCGCCGAAGGCCAGCGGCTGACGAGTCTACGGGCGATAAAGGAAAGAGCCCGTCATCTTGACATGCTTTCAACTGATTCCCAGTTATGAACGTGTATAGTAAGAAAACACAAAATCATGGTATGATTTGGGCACGGGGCATTGGGGCGAACATTGCGTGTGATTTTGGCTTGGGGGTTTCTGCTATCGTTCTTGGGTTCTGCGCTACTGCTTTTGTCTCATCTTTAGGGTATCCCTGGTGTCTATCCACTTATACGTGATTACATCAGTGCCGCATCAACCTGACCGGTGATGCTCTATATTATCATAAATAGAAGCAACGCCTTCATACATTCCTTTTCCTCAAATTACTGCCTGTAACTGATACCTCTCAAGCTGGTCATTGCGCACATCCCCAGCCCGACCACATATAACCTGACCCAATTCGTCTGCTCCCGAAACCGTTTCACCGTGACTTTATGATGTCTTACAATACGGACTCCAAAATTCAGGGTAGACCTCTCGCTGATCATCTTATACTTTCGTGCGGGCAGAATACAGTCTGACCGCCTTCGTAGAAATAGCGGCGTTGGCGTTGCACATACTCCCCCATATGTTGCGGGTGAATGAACAAGATGCTGATCCGATTTTGAGACCTGTGGTGAATATACATGCAATTACTTAAATCAATACCACATCGATTCTTCCCCCGCACTCCCCAACGGTCTTCAGAATCTCCCCCTCCTCCCGACCCTCCTCCACCCAGCGCGGCCTCCGAACGGCCTGTGAGGAATGCCCTTGCACCCGATCATAGTGGCTCGGAAAACGCTCCGTTTGACACATCAACCCAGCAAACCGTAAGGGAACACTTGCACAGTCTTTAGTTTGCTCCTCTTGTCTCCATTGGCCCTGTCAAACCCGTTGCATCATTTTAGTATTCTCTCCCCTGAGACTGCTTCAATTCCACCAACCCTAAACTAGTACCCTCCCTTATCGCGATCCGATCCGCCGGTGCTTGATTTTCACCTCCGAATGGACTCCGCTAACACCGGTCATAGACACCCCATAGCGATGCACACAACTTCAGAACAGACCCGAAGCCTGAATCTGTATCTCGACTATTGCGCAAATCCAGTCCGCGCCCAGGATTAGGGATGCCTAGGACGTAAGTTCTTGTTGCGACGGGACATTGATCACGATACTGATGTAGTGCGTACAGAGGCCAGGATAAGGACTCGATGCGTCAGAACTCTTCTTCCACTGCATCGGATGAACAGAGGCTATTTCCAGGCGTTAGGAAGTATGTTGTCCTTCCCATTCTTGCATGCAGAGTATATTGGGTTAACATGGTTTTTTTTTTTTTTCTTTCTAGCAGACCAGACCCTAATGCTGTACGAGTGGTTCCAGGGCAAACGTTCAGCTACAAGCCTCATGACACAATAACGAGGGGCGCGAAGAGTAGCGGACCGGTGCGCGCAAATGGGAAGGAATCGAATGGGAAGGGAACATTCTTCACCAGTCAGTCTCGTTCAACACGTTCTGCAGACGCTGCGGAAAGATCTTTGAAACGTCGACGGGTCGAAAGTCCTGAGGATACACCGGCAACGATCACTATTTCAGATGACGAGACCCCGGAACGTCAATCTACAAGGGGGTCACCTGTCGCTTCTCGTTCAAATGCCAGTCGGAGTTCAGTCAACCCAAAACAACCCCGTGATTACAATGGCGGTGCAGCGTCTGAGTATAGGACAGTAGACCGGGACACGAGGCTCCCCAGGTTCAGTCCTAGCAAGAAAGCCAGATCCGCCGACCGATTCTCATCTCCCGAGCTCAACTTTACTCGTGACGCTGCGCAGCAGAGAAGAAGAGAGTCCATCCTGCCTAGCGGGGCGCTCAACTGTGTCCCAGGAAAACTTTCACCACAAGCGTCGAACGTGAGCGTTGAGATACCAAAGAAGTCCTCAACATATAATCGCACTGCCGAAACTTCAACACAACGTCGCGCCGGGCAGCCGCGTGCATCTTTATCAAGAGACAGCCCCGATGAGCTACAAGGCGACGTGACTGTCCCCGCTGTGCCGTCGAATCTGAAGCGACCCATCAGAGACTCGCAGAGCGAACCCTTAGCTTCAGACATTCGGCCAACCCAATTTGATTTCCAAACAAAACTCAGACCTGGGAAGACCAAGGACAAAAGAGGGAAGGCCAAGAAGAGTGTTGCAGCCCCGCGAAGTTTCAAGATAACTTATTACAGGGGCCGTGGCTTTTTACTGGAGGATTTGGGTCATGAGAGTGATCGGCTTACCGTGAAGCCTGGTAGCGACGAGCCTGGCGAAATTACTACCACAGTAGCTCGCTCTGGGCTTGTTTATTCTTTCCCTCTGCAAAAAGTGCTAAAGGTTGTGATAGGTGAACCACCCAGTCGGAAAGTTCGATTTGAATTGTCTAAATCAGGAGCGGATGACAACAAACTGGACTTTGAATTATCGTCGTCCGAGGAAAAGGAAGATCTTGGCGCTTTTCTACACGGGCTCGATATTGCGGTGCATGAAAAGAAAGGGTGAGTTACCACAACCTTTTTTAGATCACATGTTCAAGTGCTTATATTTGTTGTGCTTGAAGGGATCATTTAGATAAGGCATTCAGGAGGGGCGCAAAGGAACAACTGCAGTCCTCGAATGGCCTCAAACGTCGACGTGTTTTGTCAGATTTTGCGGAAGAGACGTCCAAGCCACCTGCAGGTTCCACAACGAAGAGAATGAGGCTCTCAGATCAGCTTCAAGATACAGAGGAAAATGGTGCTACGCAGCCGAGTCCGGACACCGCTCTCGGGAGGCGTACCAGCCCCTCGCTTTCTGCTACAAACGACCAAACTTCCGAGTCCAAACGTCCTTCAGGTCCTCATTCTAGCCCTCAACACAGCTTCGGTGTTGAGATTCCCGTGAAGAAATTCTATTCAAACTTACAAGCGCCCACCCGCGCTACAAGATCCATGTCGCGCCAAACACCAACTACTCTGATTTGGTAAGCCTTTGTCATTTTCAATTGAACCTTGGTTAACGAACGGCCTGGTAGTGACGATGATGACGACAGTGAAGAAGAGAAGCATACGTCGAACTCCAACCTTGATATTGATCCAAAATGGTATGTGTATGCTCCACATAGTCCTTCATACTGTCATGCTGATAACGTAGGTCTCTGATGTATCCACGATCTGGAAAGGGAAGGGCAGAAGTGGATGCCCTTGATTTGAGAAGGCTTGAGCCTTCTGAATTTCTCAATGACAACCTAATCGGTTTCTACATACGCTTCCTCGAAGATCACCTCCAGCGGTGCAATCCGGAAGCAGCAAAGCGGGTTTACTTTTTCAACTCGTACTTCCATGAAGCGCTTACAAAGAACCCCAAACGCAAATGCAATATCAACTATGAGAATGTCGAAAAATGGACTCGGAACGTCGACATCTTCAGCTTTGACTATCTTGTCGTGCCTGTCAATGAAAAGCACCACTGGTATCTTGCCATCATATGCAACTTGCCACACTTGGAAGGTATCAAGACTGAAGAGAAGCCACCGCAGTCTGAATGGCAAGGCGAGGTCGAGGAAGTGCCAGAGACGCCGGAGCCTCAGCCTGAGGATGGGACATCGGCGAACACGGAGTCCGGAACAGAAGAGTCGACTAGGCAGTCACTAGCCTCCATGAGCCTTCTTGAACCGCAAGAGCCACAACCGGACGGATCAAAGTCAGGCGAGGACGAATGGCCGGAGCGCGAAGATTATCCAGGTGTAGCTCGTGGGAAGTTAGCTGACTCTTCAAGCCAGCCCCAACCCGATTCCCAGAAGGAGTCTGGATTATCTGGAACGTCCAAGAAGCCTCGCAAGTCCAAGAAAAAGCAATCATATGGGCAAAAGTATCATACTCTCCAACCGATCATCGTTACTTTCGATTCGTTGGACTTGAGCCGCTCACCCACAGCGACTACTCTTCGTGAATATCTCTTCGCGGAAGCCAAGTCCAAACGCGGCGTCGAGATCGACAAAACTCTGATCAAGGGCATGAGCGCCAAGGAGATCCCTCTCCAGCCGAACTTTTCTGATTGTGGCCTTTACCTCCTCGCCTATCTCGAGAAGTTCATTCAGAATCCCGATGAATTTGTGCGGAAGCTCCTCCGAAAAGAGATGCGTGCTCAAGAAGACTGGCCCCCGCTAAAGTCCGGTCTACTACGAACTCGACTGCGTGGGTTTTTGGGGCTACTCTATACCGAGCAGAAGCAACTCACCGAAAGAAGGGCGGAGGAGCACACCCTAATGGTAGATCAGCAACCGATTTCCTACCTTCTCGGCTCTCCAGGCACGGACGGCAACGGGAAGGTTGAAGTCGAAGAGACCCCACTGGTTCAAGTACATGCCGAACGTTCGCCACAGACTAGAGCGAAGTCGAAGACACCTGTCCCAAGTCGCGAGCTCTCGGCCCGTCTCGCCAGTCCAGAGCCTGAGACTAGCCATTACGAGAACCCTGCCACTGCGGAAACGCAAGAATCGGTGCAATTCATAGGCCAAGTCCCTAGCGCTCAACCTGGATCTCCTAGACTGGAATCGCAGAGGCGGTCTCCCAAGCGCGTGGTCGTTGAGATACCAGACAGTCAAGACCACGTTCAGGCCAATGCTCCATCGACTGCGGTAGTATCAAGTGAAGCTCGTGTTCCCGTCGTGCGAACGCAGCAGCGCCAAGACAACGTTACCGAATACATCGATGTCAGTGAAGACGACTTGACAGACGCTCCTCAACCGCCAAATCACCGTGGGCAAAAAGCCGGTCCTGAAGTACAAGTCCTGGAGACGCCTCCGGGATCGCCTAACGCCAGATAATATCCGGACGTTGAAGTGCTTGAACGTTGCGCCTCGATTCCGATCATTTCCTTTTTTATACAACTTTCTCACTGCATAGCTGCATTTTCGCATTTCCTAGAATTAGAGTTGTGATTTTAGGCGTTTCGGATGGTTGGCATATTTCCTGGAGCATGAGATACCAAGCATCGCATCGCATCACATCGCATTATATTATGGCAGTCTGAATACTCATTTCGCTTATTCGCATACTAGTACGTCCGCTATCACTTCTTTTTGCTAAAGTACAAAGTATCATGTCCGTCATCTACACAATACGTTGTTGTATCAGTCTATTACCTCAATATTTACACAAGCCCAGTACAAATTCGAACCACCAGGTCCCCACATATCACCACTCACTTTCGTCCGCCGCAACCCACCAAGCCATCTTGTCCCTCTTGAAGGCCTCAAAATCCCACTCCACATCCTCGAGCATCCCCCTCCCAGCAATCCAGACATATGTCTCGGCCTCAACTGCTTCGTGCTCGTCCGCAAACTCCGCCCCCGCAGCCTCCAGTACATCTTTCAAGTGCCTATCCCTGTCTGCCTCCTCTCTCACAACCTCGACCTCATTCCCTTTCCCATTCCCTCCCTGATACCCATCTGCACTCCCCAAATTCTCTGATAACGCCTCCCGCAATATCCGCACGGAGACCTTGTCCCGTCTATACTCGGAACCCTCGAAAATATCAAGTCGGTGGATATCGCCATCCGTTAGGCCTGAGACGACGGTGCCGAGGACGCTTGCGCGCGGACTTGACGTCGCTAGGTTTGACGTCTTCTCTGCTGCAGAATCTCGTGCCGTTTCTTCACTGATGATTCCTGGGTAATCTGCTCCGCGCACGCGATGTCTCCGGTAGCCGTGTAGGATTGCGGGACGGATTTGGAGGAGGTCCTTCTGCCATTGTTCCGGCGTTGGTGAACCGTGGATGACGCGGTGCAGGATTTGCGGTGCCATTAGGGTTCCTAGAATGCTATTAGTATACGTGCTTTCGGCTTTGGTTGGGGTTTGAGTGAGGTCCTAGTGTAGCGTAGAAGGATTATGGGGACGCTTGTGCGGATAAATATATCTCTGGCTGGGAAGAAGCGATCTGAGCAGTCATACCATAGAAGAACAGGACATGGTCGCCCATGCTGAGAACTCGTGGCTTAGGAAGACTTTGCAGTTTAAAGACTTGATGGGAGAAGCAGAATGAATTGCTGCAACTGACCCTGGAGCCTTGGGCCAGGGCTTGTTGGAGATACGCACTCCCTGAGTATAGCGCGGGGTTAAGGTGGGGAGCGGAGCTATCTCCAACGTCAAGCTGTTGGGGACGCTGTGAGCGAACGGTTCAGCTCAATAGCAAGTATACTACGACAGAAGCAATTGAGCTTATGATACCGTCCTTGCATCCACCGTAAAACACAACCGCTCAAGGGTTGCGAGCAGCGTATGAGCCGCTACCTACCCCACAGCGACTTTTCCGATGGCTATCGGGAATGCTTGGGTGGCCCTTATCGATAAGAAAGAAAGCTTATCACCACCGCCCCCAAACGCTGGAGCGCGGCCGGGGACATGTGGCTTTATCCGCATCTCATCCCCATCCATTTAACTCCCATATCATCTCATCTAGGGAGACAAACACGAAGCAGGATGCACTCAGCCCTGAACCGCGCCCAAGCGGTCTTCGGTTTCTTCACGACCGTCGCGCTCTTCGTTGCGGGTTTCGCTGCCCTTTCGGTCCTGGTTTTCCCCACGGATAATGTCACCGCGGATGTGTCGTTGAAGGACGTTAAAGTGTATGTTATGTCGCATACCCGACCAATCAGTATATTCTAGAGCTAGGAAGTTGAATCGCTGACTTTCCTCCAGAATCAAAGGCCGGCCGCACTACTACTCAACCAAGAAAGAAGAGTATGCACAGATGAGGTTTGATCTGGATGCTGGTATGTCTGCCTACCCTTAGATGTTAGATGTAAAGCGACCCGACAGCGAGCTGACGAAAGCGAAACAGATCTCTCCCCTCTCTTCAACTGGAACACAAAGCAACTCTTCGTCTACGTCTACGCGACGTACTCGTCCTCCGACAAGACCTCCGAAACCTCGCTGACGCCGCAATCCCAAGCCATTATCTGGGACAGTATCATTGAGGCCCCCGAGTCGCCTTACTCGTTCGCGAATCTGCGCGAGCGCTTCTTCCCAACGAAAACCAAGAGCGGCAAGTCGGCGAGCAAGCGCTCCACCGCGAACAAGAACAAGAAGACCACCAGCAGCAGCAGCAGCAGCAGCAAGAAGGAGGTTGCTCCAGGAGTCATCCGCCTTCGCGATCAGAGGAGCAAATACCAGATCAGCGACATCACGGGAAAGATGGCGGAGCGCACGAATGTCACACTGAGTGTGGGGTGGAATGTGCAGCCGTGGGTTGGAGCTTTGTGGTGGGCCCCTGGGACAGGAGCTGTGCCTAGGACTGAGGGAGGTACTGGGACGTCGAAGGCGTTTGATTTGCCCGCGTTGAAGGGGTCGAAGCCCAAGACGGACGGGGAGACGGCGACTGCGGTTTAGGGTACGATAGGATCTTATGTTTAGACATGAATACATGGAATATTAAGTACGCTTCATTCTCAATCGAGCAAGTTGATCGACGAATCGTATTATTGATAGTCTATGCTAACCGTACCAAGCCCTGGAACTGATAACAATCTGTAAGCCGGAAATAAAGCGCTACATGTGCGAGCCCCAACATTCCCGAGATACGAAAATCCGCTCTTAAAACTCCCAACAGTGCAAATCAATCAAGGAATCGAGCCGTAATTCTGCTGTCCTCCCCGCTGAATCCGATCCGAGTATACGCCCGGCGCTGGATCCGCCATGACGGCCTCTTTGTTTTTGTAGTAGACGTATTCTAGGTAGAACGCGTGGATATGACCAGGAATGTAGCTGAAACGAGTCGTTAGCTTGAGATCTGCAATGTAGAGGAGAGGACGACGAACCCCAGGATTGTAAGTAGGATGTTGATAAGGAAGTCGGCGCTGCAGCCTGAAATGAGGAAGACACCTAGGGGTGGTACTTTTGAACTTGGTTAGTATCATCAAGGTAGGAAGAAATACTTCTTGATACATACTGAAGAAAGTAAGGATGACCAAACAGAGCATAGAACCTGACCCGGCCATACTGAAATGATTTGATAGGTGATTATGCCTGCGCAGCTCGTTCAGCACGTTCGTTGGTATCTGAGTATGTTCCAAAGAAGCTCAGGAAGAGAATTGTGAAGAGAAGGACGAAGATGTAAACGGGGATATAGTCATCGTGGTCGGAGTTTATGCGTTTCATTTTACGAGGCGGCGGAAGCGAAACGACGTCACCGAATCAGGATGGATTGGCGGGGAGGTGCTGGTAAAAAGGACTAGGAATTAACAGTCTCACAGAAGCTCTATCGGAAGGTATTCCCTAGGGTGGTATTGAGAGAGCGAAACAGCCAAACGTTGGCGGCCGTTTGACAATTTGACGTCATTCCGCATAAAGCCGATAGGGCCACAGATAGGGCTGGCTAGGCAGCATGATAAACCATCACGGTAGTACAAAGTACGTGCCGAGGTGAGGTGTCCTCAAGAAATTCCTGAATTTGAAATATAGACATACGCCGGAAGATACACCGGTTTATATACCAATGCGGAAACGGGTTTTATCACACGGCATCGATTGCGGCTCTCGTCGTTACCTGCTCGTTCTTGTTGCCGAGCTTCGATATCTGAAGGAATGCGTCCACGCCGTACCCTTCTAAGCTGTGCAATTCCAAGCTGCCTGCCCAGTACTCGGCATAGACTCTGCTCATCGGCAGTCCTATTCCCAGTCGAAGGTCTGGAAGACGCGAAGTCAGAGTGTCTAGTGAGCTTTCGCGGAATGTCTCTTTGTCCGCGTGCTTTATCTCGCTAGGCACTGAGAGTTCCTGTAGGGTGGCTGCCATAGCCGGGACCTGCCCTAGGTTTTCGAGCCGTACTTTGCTGTGGGGGCCTTTGGTAAAAGACCATAAGTATGGCAGGATCTCTCGGGGTATGCCTCCTCCTTGATCAGAGACTCGCATGATTACATGCTGAGGCGCTTCACAAATCAGGACTTCGATAGGCGGTGGCGTCTGTTCCAAGCCCTGGTATCTCTCGCTGACAGCCTGGATTGAGTTACGAAGGAGTTCGCCAATGATGTACTCCAGATGGCTAAGCATGTATGGAAACGTAGCGTCCAGATGCCCCTGCACAGATATCTCTGGAATCTTATCTGATCCAGAGCTCTCTCGAATTGTGTCTTGTACCAATTTGCCGCAGCGCTCTACGACCTCTTTGGCGTTGCACTTCAGGAATACCTCACCCACAAAATCCGCGTTTAGATCTGTCCGGTCTTGCGAACCGGGGAAATGCCACGGGGAGTTGAATGTTTCCGTCAAAGCCAGATGTTGTTCCGCAATTACTCGGCGGGATATCCTCTTATGTATGTTAGACATGCCTTCCCCAATGCACGAGATGCCTTACCGCCCGGAGCAGAGTATTCATAAACTGGTCCATCGCCTCTGCAGGCAATAGCCCACGGCATTCCAGCACTCCCATGGCTAGTCTGGGTATAACAACGAGGTGCTCTTTGAGTGTCTTGCGCAGGACGTCACAATATCGATCATTGTCGTCGAGTGTTCGTATTTCAGGGACCGTGCGGAACCTCTCAAACGCTTTGTAGTACAGTTCGTATACCAGGGAAAAGTGAGGATTAGCGACCACGACGTAAGGTAGTTTCTGTATCTCGCGAAGACGGTGTGCGAGTCTATAACCATATTTAGTAGGAGCCAAAGCGGCGGGTCAACTGGACTGACCTGGTCGGAAGCTCGGTCCGCACATAATTGGCAGAGCTTATAAGCCTTGACTCGGTTAAAGTTCGCCCAAAAAATGTGAGTTGTCTCAAACTGATCGGCCGAATCTGACGTTCAACATATCTACAGCAATCAGTAATGACGACATTTGCGGGGCGCGAAAGATCGTACTCGTCTAGAGCTGAGACAGGTCTCCACGGCGGAGGATTGTGTACAAAGGTCTCCGAATGGGGAGTTCGCACCGACAGAGGAGCTCTCTGGGTCTGGAGGGTGCGCCAGCATCGAGCTGGACGACTCCGCAGCATCTCGTCCAGTTCGTATTAGGGACGCTTCATGGATGGATTAGGGTTGCTCCGGAATGAGTAGATTCTCGAGGAGCCGGCGAAGAGACTAGAGTCGTATGATGAGCCTCGGACATGACTCTCTAGTGGTTGTTGAATGAGTGTTTGCTGCTCGCATGATGCCTGAGTGCGGGCGGAGTCATGGCAGTTTGGAGGGCGGTGAGAACTCTGTTTGACATGTGACCGCCCTGCCGGCCTCCTCTCCACAGTCGGTCTTTACCAGAGTGCATACTCTGCTTAAATGTTTGATAAAAGATGGTCATCCGAGACGAAGACAAGACTAGCCAGGTACGGAGAGACGGAGAGACAGCGTGGAGTTATGACTTGGTGGTTAGCCCTAATCAATATCATACCAGCTGGTTGTATAGTTATGCCGCGATTAATGCTCACAAGTGCGGGTGGACCAAGGACCAAAATATTGTTATGATATCACTGTGCGCTGCCCTGAATTCTCTGCCTGTCTGTCGTCCAGCAGACATCAGAGTAGCAGTAGAGGCCGATTCAAGCTTAGATAGAGCAGAGCAAAGGGGAGTCTCGACATCGAGCAGCAAAGCGTTCTTGCCCTGCAGCAGCTGTCTGGTTCTGTTAATAATAATCCCACTCTGTGTCCCGCAAGACAGATTGTAGGCTATCATTGGGCCTGGCAGACTGCGACTCCGCCACAAGACAGGCTTCAACTCCCTTTGACCTGGAACGGTCAGAACCAGTATTTCACTTTACATTTCCGCTTCTCCTCCGATCCTTTTCGTTTCCTCAGACCGGCGGAATAGAACAATTGTTGTTTGTCTTAGATCTCGTCCTCTATACCGTACATCTCGAGCAGCGGACTTTGGCAGTTCGAGTGCTCGAGCGCACTTTCCTTGCTTCATGGACAACGTGAGCCCTCACCAGTCTTCTCGCTACGAAGCAGCGGAGTTTGATACTGTCGCAGGATGCCTTCGCTAACATGTTCCTCAACCCCACCCAGGTCCCAGATGGTGAAATGCTGGTCGATGAATACGAACAGTTCCAACATGATAGGACCGATGATGTCGTTGTCTCGCAGTCCGGCTCCGAGGAGCCAGACGCAGAACCCTCCGCGGATGACTGTAAGGGCCTCCTTAAAACAAATCCTTCGTCGCCGGCGATTGTACATTCACCCCGTCAAACTTTATGGTTTCTCCGATCAGTCCCCGCAGCAATTACTTGTCGGCGACCGCCCTTGAATGCGCTCAATTGGTATACAAGAATATGCTCTAAAATGTGTTCCTTTCGCAGTCCCGGCCATGATGGCTCGCGTCCTCCCGAAAGACCCAGATCTCGAAACCGCAGACGAAACCTGGAATACGTGGTCAATCAAAAACTGGCGTAAACTGGACAAGAAGGAGCATGGGCCTGCCTTCCAGTGCGGAGGATCCCCATGGTGAGTGGAAACGGGCGCACTGTCGATCTGGCGACATGCTCACAGCGACCGTAGGCGCATCCTCTTTTTCCCTTACGGAAATCACGTCGAATACGCTTCCTTCTATCTGGAGCACGGTTGGGGGGAACAGGTCCCAGAGGACTGGCACGCCTGCGTGCAATTCGCGCTGGTTCTGTGGAATCCGAATGATCCAACGATTCATATAACTCACAGTGAGTTTAGCGCCGACTCCTGCAGAACCGCTCCACTGACTACATCTAGCGGCCACCCATCGATTCAATCAGGACGAGGGCGACTGGGGATTCACACGATTTGCGGAATTGCGACGACTCTTTCACATGCAGCACGAGGGACGCGGCGTCCCTCTTGTCCAAAACGATGAGGCGAATGTCACAGCATACGTGCGCGTCGTCAAAGACCCGACGGGTGTCTTATGGCACAGTTTCCAGAAGTAAGAACTCGGTCGGTTAACAATGTTGACTTGCTGACAATGTGCAGCTATGACTCCAAGAAAGAAACCGGTATGGTTGGTCTAAAGAACCAGGGAGCGACGTGCTACCTCAATTCGCTTTTGCAGTCACTATATTTCACAAATGCCTTCCGAAAGGCTGTCTATCAAATTCCGACGGAGGAAGAAGCGTCAAAAGATAACAGCGCATGGACTCTGCAGAGGCTGTTTAACAATCTTCAGACAAGCGAGTTGTCTGTCTCGACAACAGAGCTTACAGCATCGTTCGGCTGGGAGTCTAGGCAAATCTTCGAACAGCAAGACGTCCAGGAGCTGTCGCGAAAGCTGATGGAGCGGCTGGAGGAGAAGATGAAAGGAACGCCGGCAGAAAAGGCACTTCCCGACCTGTTTGTCGGGAAATCAAAAACCTATATCTCGTGCGTTAATGTTGACTACGAGTCCTCGCGAATAGAAGATTTCTGGGATATCCAGCTCAACGTGAGAAACAACAAGACTCTTGACGACAGTTTCCGAGACTATATCCAGGTGGAAAGGCTTGAAGGAGACAACAAATACGACGCAGGTCCCCCTTTCGGCTTGCAGGATGCCGACAAGGGTGAAATATTTGAGAGCTTCCCTCCTGTCCTGCATCTCCACCTAAAACGTTTCGAGTACGACATCCACCGAGATGCCATGATGAAGATCAATGACCGCCATGCTTTCCCGATGGAGTTTGATGCGGCTCCGTACTTGTCCAAGGATGCCGATAAGTCCGAAGCATGGACCTATCAATTACACGGTGTATTGGTCCATAGCGGTGATCTGAACGCGGGCCACTATTTTGCATTTTTGAAACCCACCAAAGACGGATTCTGGTACCGCTTCGACGACGACCGAGTAACCAGAGCATCGGATAAAGAAGTCTTGGAAGAGAATTATGGTGGCGAGTATGAGCTGCCCAATGGCGCAGTTGGAGTACGACAACCGTACACCCGCGGACTGTCGACTAAACGTTCAACCAACGCGTATATGTTGGTGTACGTCCGCAAATCCAGGCTGGATGAAGTCCTCCTTCCCATAACGCAGGATGACGTGCCCTCTCACATTGGTATTTCCCTCCGCATGTCTTGATGGCTACTGGTTAATGTCTCTTTAGAAAAACAGCTTGCCGACGAGCGTGCCGATATAGCCCGCAGGAGAAAGGAGAGAGAAGAGGCTCACTTATATACCACGATTGGGGTTATATCCGAAGACACGTTCAGATGCCATCACGGTTTTGACCTGACTAGCTTTGATCGACCGCCTGCCAAGGAGGCGCTCCCAAAAGAATATAAAATCTTGAAGACCACGACGGTCGGTGAATTTGCTGAGCAGATTGCAGAGGAAAAAGGACTCAACCCACTTCAGCTTCGGTTTTGGGTTATGGTCAATCGTCAAAACAAGACAATGCGCCCGGATCAGGTTATCATGGACTCTGAAATGACCGTGGACGAAGCGTATAGCAGATATGCTACCAAAGGCAACATGTTTAGAGTGTGGCTGGAAGTTGCACAGCCGTCTCCTGATGGCACCGTCTCTTGGCCGGACCCCGCGGTCTCGGTGCTTGTCTTCCTGAAGCATTTTGATGTACCAACACAAACCCTTGCCGGAGTCGGCGCGGTGTACGTGCGCAGGAACCAGAAGGTCGGCGAGCTCGGGTCGACAGTACTCGAGCTGATGAATTGGCCGCCTGGGACTGAGTTTGTCCTTTACGAGGAGATCAAACACACCATGATTGACCTCATGAAGCCCAAGCAAACTTTCCAGCAATCAGAAATCCAGGATGGTGATATTATCACCTTCCAGAAAGTCTTCAAGGAATCAGAATTGCCCCCGAACGCGATCTACCAGGATGCGAAACTCTACTACGATTATCTTGTCAACCGGGTGAACATCAACTTCGCTCCCGTCAAGTCAGATGGAAATGACGCCTTTAACCTAGTACTCAGCAAGAAGATGACCTATGATCAGATTGCCAAAAAGGTCGGCGAGTATTTAGGTGTGGAACACACCCACTTGCGGTTCTCTGCGGTCATGCAAAGCAATGGGAGAGCTAAGGGGTTCATCAAAAGGAACCCCAATCAAAACGCCCAGACTCTGCAGAACATCCTGGGCGGGCAGATGTCTGGTTATGGAGCGAGTGTGATCCGATCGGACGCTATGTACTACGAGGTGTTGGAGACAAGCTTGAGCGACTTTGAGTCGAAGGTTTGCCTCCGTGTAACATGGCTCTCTGAGGGCATCACTAAGGAGGTGAGATCTTATCAAGTTAAGATGCGGGCGTTGGCTAATCTGTGTAGCAAACCGTGGAAGTTCTGGCCCCCCGGGATGGAACGATTCAGGATGTTCTCGCCGGCTTACAGAACAAGGCGAATCTGGACGACGATACGATTAGCAAAACTCGCGTTTTCGAGGTCCACAATTATAAAATCTACAAAGACTTTGCCCCAGGAGCCAAATTCGGTGGCTCCAATGACTTTGTGTCATTGTACGCGGAAAGAGTGCCTGATGAGGAGTTGGAATTGGAGAGCGGTGACCGGGTCATCAACGCATTCAACTTTGACAAGGAAACCAATAAGCCACACGGTGTGCCTTTTAAGTTTGTCATGAAACAGGTAAGTACCTTGATGGCTTTTATGCTGCATTCGCTGACCCCAGCAGGGTGAGATTTTCAAGGAGACCAGAGAACGGCTGTCGAAGCGAACAGGCCTGAAGGGAAAGCGGTTAGAGAAGGTGAAATTTGCTGTCGTTCCTCGCCAGCTTTACTCAACCCCGCACTATCTCCAAGATGGTAAGTCACTTACAATGTCTCGGTGTTCGTCGCTGACCTCTCCAGACGATATCCTTTCAGATATAATTGGTGATTCGGAAGACATGCTGGGCCTGGACCACCCGAGCAAGAAACAGAGCTTTTGGAACAAGAGTGAGTCCTTCTTCATCAGATAGGCCGGTGTCGGATTATGAAGATAAATAAATACCCGATCATATCGGTGCGGCTTGAGAGTTTTGCGGTTGTATGAGTGTCAATATGAGCGCGACGAGATTATTCTTATGGTGTAGACAGCTGCTTCCACTGTTATGATTGTGTTTCAGACCAGGGAGGCGCATCTCTGCCGAGTCGTATAGTATAGCGATAGTACCTACCAATGGAAATATACTCCTAGCTGGCTTTGATCTGTGGGCTCGTAGTAGTGGGTAAGCGTGACAATAAAGCGGCAGGCCTGTAGAGTGTAGACTCGTAGAGCCGCGGAGGTGGATGCAAACAAGGCAAACAGCACAACAACAGCTGGCCAGAACTTGACCCAACAATCCGACCGCGCTCCAACCAGCCCGGGGAACAACATCGAGCTCGGCCATCAATTCTTCAAGATGCGATTCACAGCCCTGATACTTGGCCTCCTGGCCTGCCTGGTGTCCTCCGTCACCGCAACCGCCCTCACCTATCGGCTCGAGGCCAACGAGAAGGCCTGCTTTTACAAGTTCGTCGAGCAACGGAACACCAAAGTCGCATTCTACTTCGCTGTCAGTCCACGAAGCTTTCGAGCCGCGCGATTGACAGAGAGCTGATAATTCCCAACTACAGGTTCAATCCGGTGGCTCCTTCGATGTCGACTACGCGGTCGTCGGCCCCGGCGAAAAGCCCGTCCTAGACGGCACCAAGGAGCGCCAGGGCGACTTCGTCTTCACGGCCCAGAGCATTGGCGAGTACCGGTTCTGCTTCAACAACGAGATGTCCACGTTCGCCGAGAAGATGGTTGATTTTGAGATCGCGGTACGCTCTACTCCCTCTCTTATTCCCACCCTCAAGATCCCTCTTCCCCGCTACTTCTCAAGAGCAACCCAGCTAACTGAATATATCCGCGCAGCTCGAAAACGAATCCCGCACTGAGCTGCCCTCCCGCCAGGGAGCAAACCCCGAACAAGCCTCCGCGATCGAAGAGTCCATCTTCAAGCTCTCCGCCCAGCTGTCCACCATCTCCCGGAACCAGAAGTACTTCCGGACGCGCGAGAACCGCAACTTTAGTACGGTGCGGTCCACGGAGCGCCGGATCTGGAACTTCAGTGTCATTGAGGGCCTCATGATGGTTTCGATGGCTGGACTACAGGTCTTCGTTGTGAGGTTCTTTTTCCAGGGCGCCAGGAAGGGTATGCTTTTCTTTTCCGAAACTCCTTTGTGCTTGTGCTTGTGGGACTGAGAAATGGGAAACTGATGCTAACTATGCCTTCTTTTCCCCCTTGCAGGTTACGTGTGATGAGCGGAAACGACCTATATGATCTCTGGATTGAATTGTGGCGTTGGCCTTGCGTTGCGTGCGTTGCGTCTGTCTGCCTGTTTGTATCTGTATCTACGAAGCTTTCCTCTTGTGTCTACTAGAGCCAATCATACCGTCTCTGTATGAAACTTGCACTTTCCTACTCGAGCAAGTATACCCTGCGTTGACCAGATCAGGCCAATCCTCCTTACAAGCTTCCTGACCAAACGGAGATTCACCCACGGCGAGATTAGGGGCAGCACCGCGGTCCTGACATCGAGCATGGTGAAACATGGTATCAATTTCTCCTTAACCTTCCAATGGTGACTTATCTCCCGCACACGGTCAATGACGTATTCTCATACAAGTTGGCGATGTGGATAGTAGCCTAGCTAGAACCCTGCTGCTGCGCACATGCAAGGCTAGCGGGAGATAAGCCGACGAAAAAGGCTGTCTGGGCCGTCTGCCTGACGCATGAAGCCAAAACCGCATAGCAAGTAGAACAACAGCAAGCCCCCCTGGCAGATTAGACAAGCTCTACTGACGAGTCTGTCCATCAGAGATAAGAAAGGAAACGCTGGCCCTGGTGCCGAGACGACACCCTGCAGTAGCTAGGACTAAGTTCTCCACCCAACACCAACGACGTGGGCAATGCATCATCGACCCATGGAACTCATTTGTAATCACCATCTATCATTATATATCATACATCTTACCATATCTTGGAATTGAAGTATCTACAGCGACGCATACAACCATGGCTGAGATCTCCCCCTTCACAGTAAGTGTCTAAGGTAGCACCACTCCATTCGACCTGGCTAACCAACGACCCAGGTACACCTCCCCGACTCCCTCCTCGAGGAAGTCGGCGTCAAGCTCCGCTACGCCCGACTCGACGATGGCATGGGCAATGTCGAATGGAACGACCTCGAGATCGGGCATCAAGGTCTCAAAAAACTAGTGGAATACTGGCGCGACGAATATGACTGGCGTACGTATGAGGCGCACCTCAACACGTTCAATCACTACACATCGCCTATCTCGGTCGGAGGGTTCGAAGACATAGACCTGCATTTTCTGCATCATCGGTCGTCGAGAAAGGATGCGATCCCGCTGCTTTTTGTGCATGGGTGGTATGCTCTCTCCATCCATCCATATTTTCCTCGGTAGTCACTCGTCTAAAGCTAGTGGATCGCTTATTCTCGTGCTTGTAGGCCAGGGTCTTTCCTCGAGGCGCTCAAAGTAATCCCGCTTTTGACGGAGCCTGGGGATAACGCCAAACAAGCTTTCCATGTCGTTGCGCCTTCACTCCCGGGATACGGGTTCAGTTCGTACTCGAAGAAGAAGGGGTTTGGTCTGGAGCAGCACGCGGAGTGCCTTGCCGGGCTGATGGAGAAGCTGGGCTATAATCAATACGTTTGCCAGGTAAGCTCCTTCAACAACTGCCTGCCCTGCCACCTTAAGCATTTTGGCCTAGCTGACCTAACCGTCTAGGGCGGCGATTGGGGTTCCTCGATCGTGCGGTACATGGCCTTGAACTACCCCGACGCCGTCCAAGCCATCCACATTAATATGTTTCTTGCTCTACCGCCAGACCACCTCAGGGGCAAGAAGAAGGAAGACTACAGCGAGCAGGAGCAGAAGAATATGGAGCGGACGGAGTGGTTCGCGACCAACGAGGTACGGCGCCCTCAAGTACCATCTCAATCTTATAGCGTCCCCTTTCTGACAAGTGCCCACAGCGAGGCTACCAACGCATCCAAGAAACCAAGCCAGTAACGCTAGGCTACGCACTCCACGACTCCCCCGTCGCTCTGCTTGCCTGGTTTGTCGGCAAGCTCCACGCCTGGACGGACAAGTACCCCTGGACACCCGACGGGCTCATCCACTGGGTCCTCATCCACTACCAGGGGAGTCCGAGCGCGGCGATGCAGATCTACAAAGAAGCTGCGGCCGTGCTGAATGAGAACCGGGATAGTATGCTGGGGAGGTATATACAGCAGCCTGTTGGCGGGTCGGTGTTTCCGAAGGAGGTATGTGACCTACCAAGCCAGCCCGCATTCTGTGAGAAAAGACGGCTCTTGCTAATGGATGTATCCGCGAGCCAGCTTTGGATCTCTCCGCGCGAGTGGATGGAACAGTCCTGCAATATCCAGTTCTGGAGACAGCACAGCCGCGGAGGGCACTTCGCTGCGTGGGAGCGGCCGGAGGCGCTGGTGGAGGACGTGGCGGAGTTCTATGGTAAGGGTGGGCCTGTCTTTGGTTCGTAGGGTTGTTGCTATCCTGGGATGATTCTTCTTCTGATGAGCAATTGGTTGCTTCCAACATGTAGGTAATTAGGTATGCTTGCAGGTGTCCACTGGAGCCCGCGGGTCAGCTCCGGTTAGGGCTAAGCTGCCAGTTGCCCCACCACTTTGAAGGGAAGACGCCCGTGCATTTCAGTCATGGTCAATAACATTCTGAGAGATACGAGGCAGATAGGTCGGAACATAGTTCAATTTGGGAAGCGTTGAGACAAACATTGAGCGAACAAGGATATATGAAAGCGTAGAAGTCGCCAGATCAGCCGAGGAGCTCTTCGCGCCCCTCAACAATCTCCCCGACAACCTCTTCGGCGACCATTTCACCTATCACCTCCATCTCATCCAGGGCATCTGCGGCGGACACACCTCGTTCCTTCGAGAGCAATTCCTTCTCATTGCGGATCCACGCCACCCACTCGTTAAGGATCTGTCTCCGCTCCTTGACCACAGCCGGATTAACGCTATCCGCGTTGTTTCTATCTTCCTCTTAAATACCTTAAAGTATTCGCGCAGATCCTTGCGAACGCGATTCTGTTCTTCCTTGCTGAGAAGAGGCCCTGGCCGGGGCTGCCAAGCAAACTGATTGAGCTGGTCGGTAGGATGTTCGGCCAGGACCTCGCTGGAGAAAGTATACATGTTTCAGCCATGTTCTATCTAGGTAGAAGAGGGAAAGGTTAGCTGTCAAGATTTATTGCTTCAAATTGTATAAGAGGGTATGATACGTACCGAGTGTGCCTAGACGCTGGCACTGCTGACCACATAACGGCCAGTAGGATCCCAAGTGATGTCTGTCCCAGCATAGTGATTGAGCGTCTCCATATGCTGGATACTTTCCGCCGGACCCCTTTCACTCTTCTCCTCCGCGAAGTCCATATCCCAGAAATTGAGGTCATAGTTGGTTTCAGATTGAACAGTCGCGATAACGACAAACCGGCCTCTTGGGACCCAATAAATACCGTAATTGGCCTTCTTCTCCAGCGTGCGGAGGAGGCTGAAGTTGCCTGCACTTAATCCCTTCTTCGCCGGTGCGTAGAACAGAACAGAGGTTCGAGAGGGGGTGCCGGCACTGGCTATCACAATGAAACGCTCACTGTTGGGCTCCCAGGCAAAATTGATGGCAGTATTTGTGATAGTTTGATATCTTGAACAGGAACGCCTTTCTCACATAGTCTGAAGATCTCAAGGCTGGTAGCCGTTGATTTCCTAAACTTCCAGTGGTGGTCGACTTTTACGCAACGATAAACGCTCTGTGATTGCCAAAGGAGCCTTATATTAGACACGCTAAAGAGATTGCGTGTCCGGATAGTCCCCTGAGATGCAAGGCTTATAAGCGTAACGCGTGCTGGGTTATTCCTTAGTCCAGGAATCCAGAAACAGAGCAACCGTTCATATTCAGGCTGCTTGGCTCCCTCGCGGGAAACCATTGCAGGGGACCATTCAAAACCAACAACCTCTTCAACTTTGACCGATGATTTATCGAGCAACTCTATCGCGGCAACTTGTAGATAGAGATTAGTTGATGCGGAAGAGCTCTTGCTACGTATTTCTCATCAGACGACCACTTGAAAGTAGGCCACTAAGCCATCTCCCTAGACTCCTTGTTGTCGCTAAAAAGAGCATACGAGACGAACGAGCGCAGCGGCGTTCCGGTGGCTACGCCCCATATGGTGATATTCTTCTGGTCCTCCTTTCAAGAGAGTACAGACTGACCCTCTCCAATTTCAGTAAAGCGCGCGGACATGTATTGAGGTAGCCTTCAGCAGGAGAGAAGTCAATCAACTGCACAAATGGGTGAGAGAACTGCTTCTATCGAGCAAAAGAGGGCCCGCCCCACATCTGTACTCCTTGAGGATGTATAGAAGCAATGTGACCCTCCTACCTTATACCGAACATGGCCGACGTCGAGGCAGATACGCACAGCACAGAGTCTAGCAGAAAATCATATCGGCAAATGAAAATACCTGTTTAATCGAGAGCGGCTTGTGAAGCCTGCCCAAGACAGACTAGAAGACCCAGGGACAAAGCTGAAATGCGGTGACTATTCAGTGTCGACCCAGTCGTGTTGAAGCATGGAATGCAGTCAGTTAAGCTATGCAGACAGGGCTGAGTCAGCTGAGCAGGGCTTGCACGTGACGCCATCATCTCTTCCGCTTCCGCTCGCTCTCCGAAGTTGGCGTTTAGAGGGCTGCAACACCCCATTCTCGACACCAGAATGGCCTCACACCAAGTCGCCATAGCAAAGGCTTCTCTGGCCGCGGGATTACTCCGACCAGACCCAACGTCTGTCTCCCGCGACGAGATTACAGCCCTTCATACCACACTCGACCGAGCACTGTCGCACTGCTCATCCGCAAACATCCAGGTTTGATCTGCTCTGCTCTGCGTGTCCCTCCGCCGGCCGCGAAACAAGTACTAAATCTGCTACTCGACACGAATAGAGATGCAAGTCGTGGCTGCTCGACTATGTAGTTGCGTCGTCGAACCGGGTTACTTTGCTAGCCAAGTATTTGGTTGCACTGTCGGGATCGCTGGATAATGACGGCCCAAGTTCGGACGGGAAGGAGAAAGAGAAACAAGCGGTGCAGCGCCCGTCCGCTAAGCGGAAACGATTGCACATCCTATACCTGCTGAACGACCTGTTCCACCACACGAAATACCACCACTCGTCCACCGCAGCGTTTCCGGCGCTCAGTGGGTCGCTGCAGCCGCATATGGTGGAGTTGCTGAGCTACGCTGGATGCTACGATCGCGAGAAGAATCCGAAACATCATGGTCGACTGGCAGAGCTTTTGGATATATGGCATGAGCATGGATATTTCGGGGCCGACTACGTGGGCAAGCTTCGCGAGGTGGTCGCCAACTCGGCTGTGTCGGGGCCGGTTCGAACCTCGTCCACTACGCCCGGTGCGGAAACCGCACAGTCAGATCGCAAGCTGCGAGAAGGGCCATATGTCATGCCGTCTACCCATGGAGACTCATCGACCCCGTACTACGACCTCCCGGCTGGGAATCTCATTCCGCACATTATTCCAAACTCGACTGTAGCTCTCCGACCGGATATGATCAAGCCGTTGCAGTTTGTTGCGGGCCCAGCAGACGGGAAGCTGGTGTCAGCTCTAAAAGTGTTTCTCGCAGACGTCGACCAGATCTACAGTCCGGGCGGTCCGGATCAAAAAGATGGCGAGATTGTGGACATCGACGAGCTTGGCCAGACGGTTATCCGCGATGAGATTACGGGCGATATCCTGGAAGGCGAAACCTACTACGGCTGGTCCCGGTCATTCTGCCAACAAATGAAGAAGAGAAACACGCGAGGCAAAAGCGAGAGCCGCAGCCGCAGCCGCAGCCCTCCGAAGCGCAGACGGTACAGCAGCGCCAGCGACGACAGCAGATACCGAAGTTCACGAAGCCGGTCAAGATCACCCCGGCGAGGCCGATATGACTCTCGCTCTCGTTCACGAAGCCGCTCATACTCGCCCGCCCCTGTAGCACCTGCAGCACCTGCCCCTCCCGCGCAGAATCAGAACTACCCGCCGCACCCGCCTCCGCAGCACAACCCCTACAGCCAACCACCGCCATTTCAACCACCACCCCATGCTCCGCAAATGCATTACCCTCCTGCTCAGAATGCATTTCCTCCCCCGTCACCGCCAAGCTACCAA
>RHLP01000228.1:0-12257 GCA_003719405.1 Aspergillus incahuasiensis | reverse complement strand
GCCCAGCCCCCGCCTACACCCGGCACGACACCGCCGCGCTCCCCCCACGCGCCGTGCCCATAACCCGCGACATGCTCACCCACCGCATCACCGAACGCGACCGAATCGAGTCCCGGCGCCAGCGCCACGAGCGCGAAGACGCCCTCGCGCACAAAGCCGGCGGGTTCTGGCGCGGCCGCGGCCCCTTCAGCACCAAAGGCTGTTTCGGGCGCGGCGGGCGCGAGGGCCGGCTCCGGCGCCGCTGGTACGCCGCCATCTGCCTGTTCTTCGCGGCGATCGTCGTCGGCGCAATCCTGCTCGCCGTCTTCCTCACCCGCAAGGGCGACAATACCCCCGTGCAATCCGCCTGGCTGAATCTCACGGGCTACCCGGCTATGCCGACGGGGATCTCCACGATCGCGGGGCCCGAGAATGCAGTCCAGGACTCGGGCTGCGTTACGCCTAGCTCGATGTGGAGCTGTGCGTTGCCGAAGGAGCAGCATGCCGCGAACGAGCCGTATGCAGCGAACCAGCCGAATTTCCGGGTTGAGATTCGTTTTCAGAATGGGACTTATGACCACAGTACGGTGCCGATTACAAAGCGCTCAATGGCCCTGAGGGAGAATGGGCTCGTTAGCAAGAGAAGCGCGTACCAGCTCTTCAATCCGGACCCAGACCCCCCGACTACAGCCGAGATGGCGTTTCTAGGCCAGTACACGGATAACACGTCGACGCCGTATGCGGGTGAGGAGACCCCATTCTACATCACCGTCCTGTCCGCGGAGTATCTCTCTTCATCGTCATCCGCATCTTCTAGCTCCAACCTCACAAGGCGCGATACTGGTACCTCAGCAGACAACTCCACGTCAAGTAGCAACAGCAACAGCACCACAACAACCTCCTTCCCCGACGTGTCCGACCTCGTCCCCTCCCCCGCCAAAGACTCCTCGGGCACCGCAGCCGCCGCAACGCTCTACCCACTCCCCTCCTCGCAACCCATCCGGCTGTACAACCGCGGCAAGAAGGACGAGCACTACGGGTTCTACAGCTATTTCGACAAGTCGATTTTCCTGGGAACACAGTATCCGCTGACCGGAGCAGACGCGAGCAACAAGAACGACGCCGATGGCGGGGCCGCAAAGGACCAGGCGAATGTGCGCTGCACGTGGGCGCAAACGCGGTTCCTGGTGCAGATTTGGACGAGGGGCGGCGAGTTGGGAAGGGGTGTTATGGCGCGGTCGGGGAACTCAACCAACTCCAACGCGACGTCAACGGCATCCTCGTCTACAGCAACAGAAAGCATCGCCGCCTCCTCCTCCGCAACGGACTTCACGCGCCCCGGCTCGTTCCCCTACCCGATCACGATCACGCTCGACCGGCACGGCGGCGACGTCCAGAAGAAGAACGTCTACTGCTACGGGCTGGATGACGGCGCCGTGTATAATACTTCCGCTGTGAAGCTGCAGCTGGAGGATCGGGCCTGGAATGGGCTGGCGGTGCATGCGGCGCCGGGGCTGTTTGATACGGAGTCGAGTTCGACGAGCGATGATAATGATGATGATAAGGAGGACTACGGTGGGTATGATGGTGGCACGGGCGGGTGTCGGTGTCAGTGGGTTAATTGGGTTGGGGCTGTTTGAAACCTAGAGGTACATAGCTACTCACTCTACTGCATTGCGGGAGGTGGTGATTACATAGATCGATAGATGGCTCTGTTGTATATTAGATATTAATGAGTGAGATGAACAATTACTTAGTCAATCAGTCAGTCAACCAGATGTTTTTAGTCCGCCTAGCTTGTAGTATACCTGACCTGCTCTGCTCTGCAATGCCCTTCCCCGCCCCGCCGTCAGTCAGACCTGCAGACCTCACCACCTTCACGCTTCACCACTTCAACGCTCGATGGCCACCCACCCCCCCTCTTGTACCAGCAACAATGAAGAGCCCATACTTCTTCCCTATACGCACCTTGCGCTGGCGCCCTTATTTCCCTCACTTTTCTCTGGTTACGGACAAGGCAGGCCTACCATATTCCCACCGCCAGCCCTCCCGTGCCTTCTTCGCTGCGTCTAAATCAACGGCTTCGACAATGAGCACAAGTCAGGTCTTGTACGAGCCTATAGAGAGCGTGGAACGGATGGAGTATTATCAGGAGGGCGGCTATCATCCTGTCGAAATCGGCGACTGCTTCCACGGTCGCTACCGTGTTGTTCACAAACTCGGTCACGGCACATACTCAACAGTCTGGCTAGCTCGGGACAAGATGTCGAACCGATATGTTGCTGTTAAGATTTGCACTGCGAGTTCAGACCCTCTTGAGGCTGATGCACTGTCCCAGCTATCAAAGCCTCTAAGTCTAAAGTCCTCAGTGTCAGATATAGGCAGAGGCACAACGATGATCCCCTCGGTTTTGGATCGCTTCAACATCCAAGGCCCCAACGGTACCCACGCCTGCCTGGTGACAAGCCCGGCAAGGATGAGCTTATCTGAGGCAAAAACTGGATCATGGATAGGCCTTTTTCAGGTTGATGCGGCTCGCGCGTTGGCAGCACAGCTCGCGACGGTGATTCGGTATATGCATTCAAAAGGCTTTGTTCATGGAGACCTTCATCGTGGAAACATCCTCCTCCAACCCCAATCCAACTTCAATAAGTTATCTACTAAGGAGCTATATGATCTGTATGGAGAGCCGGAACTGGAGCCAGTTAATCGACTAGATGGCCAAATACCTCCGCCAGGTGTCCCAAGATACGGCGTCGTGCCTATCTAGCTTGGTGCATCAAGTGAAAAGATCACACTCCCAGAAGCCAGGATCATTCTTGCAGATTTCGGCCAGACCTTCTTTCCGGCACGAGAGGAGAGATTTGAGTCCAATACACCCCTATCAATAAGACCATCCGAAGCTCGATTTGAGCCGACAACGCCGCTCACTTTCTCATCTGATATCTGGACGCTTGCATGTACGATCTATGATATTGTAGCCCAACGGCCCCTATTTGAAGGCTTCCTTACGAATGAAGACGACATGACTTGCCAGCAAATTGCAGCACTGGGCCCGCTCCCAACTGACTGGTGGGGGAAATGGCAGGGCCGGGGAAACCACTTCACCGATGCCGGCGAGCCAAATAACCGAGCTACCTCCCAGTATAGGTCCTTAGAGGATGCCTTCGAATTGAATGTCCAGCAGCCGCGGATTCAGGCGGGAATGCCGCCGCTTGAATCGAGTGAGCGAGATGCTCTCCTCGCGATGCTGCGCCCGATGCTTTCTTTTAAGCCGGAAAATCGTTTGTCTGCTCAGAAGGTTCTTGAATCGGACTGGATGGTGAAATGGGCTATCCCTGAGTATGAGAAGATTCAAAGCTCGCAGGACAGCTATAGTGGCCGCAATTATACATAAAACCCCTTCCCCCCCAACCCCTCACAAGTCGTGGTCAAGAGACTGATGTTGTCTCTCTCAATGTACAAGACCGTGCAGGGCTGCGCAATCCCATATCCAGCAAGCACTATCTATGCCGCGACACCAACTCTTTTAGCTGCTCGTCACTCTTGTATTTTGCTAGAGCCTTCTCTCTCCAAGTCTCCCAATCTAAGTCTCCGTCAACACCCAGCGCCTTCCGCAGACCTTTGAAGATGCCTAGGAAGCCCACCCAATCAGCGAGGTTATAGCTGCAGCAAAAGTCAAGCCGGTGAAGAATCCACCCCTCCCTCACGACGTCAGCAAGATCTGCATGTCCCTTATCTTCTAGCAATTGGGCAAAAGCCAGCTTATCCCCACCGAGTTCGTTTTCTCCGTTGTAGAACTCAGCGACAGGAAGAAGCATCAGTGGCGAATTGAACGCGGAGGATTTTGCTTCTGTATGCGCCCATTCCCAGTCGACAATTCCGGTGATGTTGTACTTGTCATCAACGAGAATATGGTCTCCTTTGCTATCTGCATGCTTCAAGTAAGATCGGCCGTCGTCACGGCTAGGACATGGACATTTCGTCGAAACAGAGTCCAAGAGAAAACGATGGACTAGGTAGGCATCAATGGCTCGCGGAGTGAAACATTCTTCTCTCATGATCAGATCTATTGTTAATTGAATGCTTGCAAGGTGGTACTCCCTAGGGGAAGCAAATGGCCCCAGGGGTAACATATGAGACTCTTTGTAGTCTGTTAATGATTCACACGCGAAAGACCCTATACACTCTGTTCCTGGATGGTCCAAAGACCCCATCAAATCAAAGGAGAACCCTTGCAATTCGATATATATATCTGCTAGCTGGCTCATGACTTTCCTCCTCTGCTCCGTAGAGAGAAGAGACCAACGCAGCGACTGACCCGGCATTTTCTCCATCAGAATGTACCCAACACCCACAGGGTTTCGGTCATCAAGGTTGAAGTCAAAAACCCTAGGAACGGGGACGTTTGTCTTGCCGCTCAGGAACTGCAGCGTGGCGACCTCACTGCGCGCAATGTAAGCTCGGAGATCTGGCGGCGGCGACGTGGCATTCCGTCGCCGAATGCGTGCGAGCCAGCTGAGTCCATCCTGGAACTGGATCTCAATGTGGTAGTTCATGCCGCCCATTACGGCGGACCGCGCGAGTCGATTATACTGGAGGGGTTGGTGGGGCGTATAGCTCGGAACCCCGTTGCGCAGGGAACTGGCGACAGAGAGAAGGGCGGCGACATTGACCTTTGCGAGGAGGGCTGTGATTTCCTTGCGCTCGGCTTCTCGGGCTGCGGGGTCGTATGCTTTCGAGTCCTTTTGAGTCCCAGATAGAAAGATGAGTATATATTCCTCCTGAGCAGTTTCCTAGTGATAGGTGCATTGTGCTTACCTCCCATCCAGGGAAACTATGGTATTCTGCGCGAAGATGGTTTGCGCAGAGGTGGCGATCGCACAGGATGCACTGTCCATACGTCCGTACACAGGGCTTGTCGCAGGCGTCGAAATCACAGCCCCACATGGCCGTTGGAGGCATCTCAGTTCCTATTAGGTTGATCAGTTAGAGTCGATGGTATGTATGTATTGATTAAAACCACGGAAGCAGAGAAGAAGTGTGGTCTCATTCGGTACGGGCAAAGGTCGCTGGAGCTGTCAAGGATCGTCCCGTCCAAACAGAGGGGTAGCAATGCTTCGGAACTTGTGTTCGTCGAGTAGAGGTGAAGTTGCTGAGGCAGACGATTAGGTGGGTTACTAAGGGTACTCCTATTGCTGAGCTCGGTGCCGTGCAGGTGTTGACGAGTCACATCGTATGCAGCCCAATTAGCGTGATTGCAGGATCAATTCATCAATGCGCATGTGGTACATCACAGAGACTACTTGGAGTAGAACTACAGGGAGGATAAACAGCACAAAAGAATAGATGAGATTGGTCTGTCCTTGTCACAAATGGTACAGGCTATGGCTATGGAAGATGCTCTCTTGCGTATCGTTTTGCCGTTCAATGCAGAAATAAGTCTATGTATGTAGTGGAGATCGTCAGCTCGTTATTTCATTATTGCATGCAGATTCAATTCAAGCCCCAGAAACGGTCGTGTCAGAGTCTGTATGCGTATGTCCGTTCGTCAGAGTTGTGCCTTCGTCTGCAGAGTTGCCCTTCTCCACGCTCTTCAGGCTCACTCCATTGACCTGCGGCTTCTCCTCCTCCCTCTTCTCTCCAACCTCTTTGTCCTCCGTCTCCTCACTCTTCACAGCATTGACGCCCGCAGCCTCAGTCTCAATCTTAGCCTGCTTCATCCTCTTCTCCCTCATCTCACCAACCCACTTATCCGCGCCCGCAATAGCCCGCTCCGGATCCGTCTTGTAGTTCAACAGATACCCCTGGATCTCAGCAGGGGTGAACTCGCCTGCCGGAACCCTATCCGCAAACCGCCCCGCCCACTCCGAGACCTGCTCTGCAGAGAATTTGCCTGTGCGCTGCACCCGAACATTAGGACGAGCCTTCTCCTTTCCACTGACAACAGCCCCTGGTTTCGGTGTCCGCTTCGCCATCTTCGCGCGCATCTTCGGGCTCAGCCGCTCCGTGCGCGAGACACGCAGGTCCCCCTCGAGCGTCGAGTAGATCGCCGAGAACAGCTCCTTGATGTCAGAGGCCGTCGAGTACCCGAACGTAATGGACATGTCGATGCGGCCGGGGCGGACCAGCGCCGGGTCTAGTTTCTCTGGGTGGTTCGTTGTCATGACGAGGATGCGGCCTTCGCTGGCGGCGACGCCGTCAATGACGTTGAGCAGGCCGGAGAGGGAGACGCCTTGTTTCTCGAGCGCGCCGGTGCCGGTGCTACCGCTACCGCTGCCGGAGCCAGAGGCGGCGCCGTCTTCTGTGCTTTGGGGTTCGGAAGATGACGGGGCCGATGTGTCGTCGTTGGCGGGAGCCCCGGGCGCGCGCTTCTGCGACATCCCCGCGCAGTCGACGTCTTCGAGAAGCACGATGCACCGTCGTGGGAGCTCGGAGAAGAGCGACATGAGCTCGTCCTCGTCCAGGCTCTTCGAGCTCAGATTCAGCAGGTACAGTTCTAAATCCAACAGCCCCGCCGCCGCAAAACACAGACTCGTCTTGCCCGTCCCCGGCGGCCCATGCAGCAGGTAGCCCCGGCGGTACGGGATCCCGCGGTTACTATACCACCGTCTCGTGCGCGGGTGCAGGTACTCCTTGATATCGTCAATGAACGCGGCCTTCTGCGCCTTATCCAGCACAACCGTCGACAGCGCTCTCGGGGCCCTCGCCATGCACCTCGACCACTCGGTATACGCGCCCGCCTTGTGCCCGCGGTAGATAACAGTGTTGCTGCTATCCTTCGCCACATAGCTGCGCTGCGCCTCGAGCAGCAACTCCTTTAGCACGGCCGGGTCGCGCCCAACACAGCTAACATACAGGCGCTCGGGTGCCTTGGCGCCATACCCGTAGTACGAGGCGCCCGAGTTCTTATCGTCCTGCTTCTCGCGGATGAACGCGAGCGGGCGCCCATGGAACCAGAAATAGTGCGTGCCCTCGCTGGGCGTGAAGCGCAGCTTCTTGTGCTTGTCGCGCGCGGTCGCCTTCGCCCAGTACGTGTCGAAGTCCTCGGCGTCCGTGCCGATGACGTTGCCCTGGTCGTCGATCTCGTCGGCCACGCCCCAGCCGTCTTCGCTGTCGTTGTCGTCGTCAGAATCGTAGTACCGCGCCGTGCCTGAAATGCGCGTCCCCGCCACAAAGTGCGTCGTGCGGTTCGTGAACGGCTGCTGCGCGAGCCAGTACATCAGGTAGTTGTAGACCTCGTCGTCGTGGCGGATTTCGGCCGTGGAGATGCAGTGCTCTTGGAAGAGGGAGGCGACCTGGTAGTAGATGTAGCGCGCTGTTGCGCCGATCACGGCGAGCAGGATTAGGTACGGGATGTAGCTGGACAGGTCGATTTGGAGGTATGTTGAGAGGAACCGCGAGGCCATGGAGTACCCCGGGATAAAAGTTTCTAGGAGTGCAGTGTCGGAGGGGTTCAGGAGTGGGCTTAGGGGCATAGAGGTGGACGGGGCTGTTGTGTTTGCCATGGTGCCGGCGGATGCCATTGCTGGCGGATGAGCGTGTGGTTTGGTGTATATGGATGTATTGTTGAGGTTGACGGTGGTTGGGAAAAAGGTGCAAGGTAGAGGGTGGTGATGGAATAGTAGAGCAAGAGAGAAGAGGAAAAGAGCTCTTCTGGAGGATGTGTTGAGGAAGAGAGGGTGCAGGGTGGAAGAGAGGGTGCAGGCAGGCAGCCCTTTATATCAGGGTGAGGCTCATAATGAGCAGGCAGCCAGTCAGGCAGCCAGTAAACAGGATCCAGCGCAGCACATCAAAGGCCAAAGGCTGCCCATTGAACTGGCCGGCAACTGCATGAGCGCAGATGGAGTGCAGTAGTGAATCATCCTCTCCCCACTAGTGAGTCACTGCGGTGCATGAGGCTGACTTGGCCCGCGGTTTTCAGCTGACGATGAGAGATGGACAACGGCAGAGGCTGGACCCGCCTCACTCTGGAGGCTCAATTATCCAACGAGTCGATATTAGGGCCACGGCCGGGGTATCTCTAATGATTATGGTTGGCCGGTATTACTAGTTAAAGATGAACGCTAAGACTGCTCCTCTGATCCTCCTCCACCCCCCTGCCCCCTTCCCCACAGCAGAGTAGGACATGGTCAGCCACCTGCGGCGCAGTGACCGGTCGCCGACTTAGCCTTACCGCGCCTGCGAGAAGTCGTCCTTGATGTTGTCGATCAAATCGCTGGCCCACTCTTTTACGTCCTCCACTTTATCCCAGAGGTTTCCCCACCAGTCTTCATCGGCGGCTTCTTCAGGCTTAGCGCTAGGCGTGGCTGACGTCGGCTCTGTGGCGGATGTGGTGGTCGAAGTACTGGATGTCGCGCTGGAAGAGGTCGCGGCGGCTTGTGCGGGGCCCTGAGTAGCTGAAGGATCAGACGGTGTACCGAGTGCTGGCGCATCCTCATCCGAGTGGAGGCCGCTAGGCTGCAGTGGCAGGCGCAGGGTTCCGTTGTTCGGATGCGGCTTGATTCCCAGAGAGTCGCACAGGATGTTATAGACGTTGATGTTTTCTGTCTTGTCAGCGTCATCGAAACTCAATTGGACCAGGGCCACTTACGGAATGCATCAAGCCGGCTGTTGGGTGGGTGCGGGAATGCAGGGCCTCGGGCAATGAAAATCGCCCGCATCAGCGGATGTTCATGGTCGTACCCGTGGACGCCTTTCGGGTGATAGGCTTTGCCGTCCTGCAGTGCTTGCTGGGCGTCGAATTCTGGCCGCTCGACAATGGCCCAGCCTGTTTTGGGTATCACCCAAAGAGGCGCGATACGATCATTGTTGCTAAAGTGATACCGCTGCGGCATATTTTCACGAGTATACACCTCGACTGCGTGCGGATGTTCAGATGCAAGACGCTCTGCTTGGTCCTGCAGAGTCTTGAGATCCTCCGGGCGCTTTGGACGGATTCCACGCAATGGCCAGCCGTCGATGTGGCTGGTCAGGTTAAGGTCGATAAAATCGTCGAGCTGAACAAGCCGTTCTGTCGAAGTCGTGGCCATGCCATGGTCGGAAACAACTACAATATTGACCACGTCCGTAAGATTTCGCTCCCGGATACCCGAGAAAAGGTCACCAAGCATGCTATCTGCCTTGGAGATCGTGCTGCGGATCTCGGTGCTATTTGGCCCATACTTATGGCCATCAGCGTCAACATTCGGGACATACGCGGCGATGAACTGCGGCCGCTGTGGGCCGGACGCTGACTCTTGCTCGATGCCAGGGAGATCCAGCAGCTCAAGAATGCGCTGGGTTTTCCGAGAAAGAGCCTCCGAGCCATTGTACGTATCGAGATACGTTGGCTCCACCCCCATAATATGTGCCTCTGACCCGGGCCACATGTGGATGGCACTTCTAACATCCTGGTTCTCGGCCGTCATCCAAAGGGGCTCTGCGTTCCACCACTTTGGCTGCATGCTGACTTTCGGATGGGTGTAGTAGAACTGCTCTTGTAGTGCTGGGTCCCAGAATGTGTTTCCCACGATCCCATGGCTCTCCGGATACAGACCCGTGACAAGAGTGAAATGGTTGGGAAAGGTAACGCTAGGAAAGCTAGGGAGCATGTATTGAGGAGAAACGCCCTCTGCGATGAAGGCATTCAGAGTAGGAGTCAGGCCACGGTCGAGAAAATCAGCACGGAATCCGTCGAGCGATATAAGGATAGTCGTAGGCGCGAACAGCGCACTACCGTTGGACAACAAGCCCATGGTCTTGGGAGCGTAGGAGGCCCGAAACCCGGCCGACGCTTTATACGCTCCAAGAAGAAGTATGAGGAAGAGGACGAAAATGGCGGAGAAAACGAGCGTCAGTTTCCGCCAGGAGACTTTCTGGCGGTCCTACAAAGTCACAATAGAGTTAACGCTGCGACTAGAAATCCGACAGATGATGACATACCTGAATGTCGGCATACTGCTCCTTAATCCGCTCATCTAGCTCAGACGAGGAGCTACTCAGCAGAGAGCTCTCATCACCGGGGTGTCCCTCCTCCATTTCGTACATCTCCTCGCTATCGCCATGGCGCTTCTCACGGCGTGCTTTGCGTGCAATCCTCTCTTCCCTCCTCCGCTGCCGCCGGGCTTCTTCCTTTTTTCCAATCCTGACATTGCTCCTGTTCGGGCTGAAAATCCGTCGGATGTCGTGGGTGGGGCCGGACCGGGTGAGTAGCTTTTCGAGCTCCTCTTCGTCGTCGAGAACGGTGCGGTCGTGCTCCGCGAGCTCTAGGGTAGTGCGGGACCGCGCGAGGAATTCGTCGTCCTCACTGTCAGAGTCCTGCTCTGAGGCCGGCGACCGTAACGACTCGGCGTCATCATCGTAGTCGCGCGGCGAAAGGAGATCACGTCTTGATCTTGACGACATGGGCGGGGATGAGGATCATGGTGTTGAGGGTGGAGGAAGAAGTTGAGATGGCCACAGCCGAGACCCGGCCACGCCAAGCCCGACATCGATCTCCCTCTCCACTCCAGCTCCATCTGCCTATGCAGCGCCACGGAATAGCGCTTCGTTGCAGACTATCCAAAAAGCGATAGTCCGTCGAGTGATCTGCATGTCTTTTTCTCTCAATTGATGCTGTTTCACTTCTGTTTTCGACCTCGATGCTGAAATCGTATATCACGTGAATGTCTCCGCCTCCAGCTGGAATGCCAGGATCTGGAGCCGGACAGACAATTTAGTCTGAGGATTGGGGTTGGATCTGATGTAGGTGAAGCGGCCATTGCTTACTCTAGAATAGGTCCCCGGATGCAGTGTGGGAGCCATGCTGGCCTCAACGCACTGTCCCGACTCCAGAGCGCCGGCTTCAACGAACAACAAAGGCCGCGATGGGGATAGAGCAAGAGTGTTGAGGTCAGATGCTTGCGGTGTGATCTTTTTGGCTATAAAGGATGTCGATATGGCTCTTTGACTTCTCAGATCAATTGTCATCTCTGGTTCTCTATACTTCGAGTCAACAAGCCATTGCCACCCTCCAGCCAGCCATGCACCTCTCCAACTCTTATACTCTGCTTACTGTGGCGCTCGCAGCTGGAACTGCTAGCGCGCATGCTTCGGAAGAGTTGACGATCAATGCTGAGAGCGCCGTCATGAAAAGCCCCGTCGCCACCTCTGCATCCGCTAAGCAGGTTACCACAACTGCATCTGTCTCAAAGGAGGTCGCCTCTCCGTCGAAGCAGGAGACATCATACGCCTTCCCAACCCACACTACCTGGGTGACAACAACAAACACAGTGTGTGACCAGTCCGCTTGCCACGAGGAGCGCGTTTCGACTCCTGTAGTTGTTGTGCCTAGTCTTCACTCCAGCACTACCACGCAGCCTAGCTCTCAGGCTACTGTCCAGCCAAGTCGCCAATCTACCGTCCAGCCCAGTGGTCGTCCGACTGCTCAACCCAGCGCTCAACCTAGCGTCATTGCCAAACGGCCAAGCGCCCCGGCACAATCCAGTGACAGCGCGCCCACCCAGTCAAGCGCTCATATACCTGCGTCCAGTGCCGCTGATTCAAGTGCTCCTGCTTTGAGAGCCTCATCAAGCGCCCTCATCATCTCATCCAGCACCCCTGGAGTAACAGCAAGCAGCACGCCTCTCATCAGCTCAACCTCCACAGCGTCAACGACAACACCAAGCTCTTCCGCTCACAAGACCAAGACCTCTACCACCCACAAACCCACTTCGACAAGTTCGCACGGGGATCATAAAAAAGACGAAGAAGAGACTGCCCCATCTGGTCCGGAGGCCACTGCCACTCTTATCAACCCCGGCTCTAAGATGTATATCCCTGGCCTTGCTAGCTTGGCTGGTGTTGCTTTGGGTCTGTTCTACTTGGCTTAGCTTGCTCTCAAGCACATTCTGATCTCTAATCTTTTCTGTTCTATCTTCTCTCTTCGTATAGAATAGAGTCGGATGGAGAACACCTACCGTACTTTTTCTTTAGTTGCTTTGTTGTTTGACTTATATTATAACGTGCCTTGTTTCCTACGAGTTCGAGACCTTGTTGCTTATTACTCTAGAATCATCATTAACAAACAAGTTCCATGTTCAGGAATTGCTCTAATATACTATAGATCGTGGCAAGTATCCTGCCCTACTGGCTTTTATTTCGTACATATATACAGTGCCTCGCCTCAGTAGACACATCCATGACCCTTCCAATAATGTACACCATGAACATCCCACGTAAACAATCATACAATCATCAACCATCAAGAACCGCATCAAGCCCCCAAAACCCAACTTTCAAACCTCACCCCTCTCCCC
>RHLP01000226.1:0-43595 GCA_003719405.1 Aspergillus incahuasiensis | reverse complement strand
GAAACCTCAAAACTCCAAAGTATGTAGATCGCATACTAACTGTGCCCAGTGAAAATGTGACATTCTATTTTTTACCCAGCGAGTGGAAAAATTACATTTTCGTCCCGTCCTGGATGCTTCTTGCCGGCATAGTCACATTGGACATTATCGGCTCCGTGGTGCAACGCCGCGCACCGAAGCTCGACTACTACGCGCATCTTGGTGGATATTCAGTCGGCGCTGTTTTTGCGCTTGCTTATAGGGCGAAGGTGCGCGGTAAGAAGGAAAAGAATCTGGGATTGTTGGATAATGTTGCTTCGCAGTAGCTTTCGGTCCTCGCTTTGCTGATGCCGATGAGCATGATCATTTTGATATGTATTCTAGTGTTCTCTTTTGATGTTTGTGTTATATCTATCCTACCTATTACTCAGTAAATAAATACCCACTCAGCACACGCAGCTGCCTGCGGTGATCTCGTGTTTGCTGTTTCATACTGTGACAAAGATGAACTAAAGTGTTTGCCCACTACTCAGGTAGGTACGGACACGCCTGAGCCAAGTTCCAGAGGTTATCATACGTAGGCATGAAGTACCCAGACCATGTCATGAGCCAGCAACCCAAAGCCGATCAAGTGGTGAAGTAGAAGGTCCGATGTATAGACGGATTGAATTTAAAGATAGTGACGTATGTTGTTTTCTGGTGTTCTCCAAGATTTTGAGACAATGTAGCTAGCTTCTCAAAGATCTCCTTGTTTGAATTGTTATACTTTCAATCAGTTCCTGCATCTGGAATGCACAAGGGAATTGTATATGTTTCCAAGCCCTGTAGGCAGCAAACCTGACTTCCCTGTCCAAAAACCAGATGAGAGATAGTACTCTGCTGTTTACAGTGACACACTATGCAAGATAACGGGCTGGTTTTGCCTGTGTAGACAGACCATTATACGGAGGTTGCGTGCCTAGTGTGGACTAGTCCTTGACCAAGCAAAGATTGTTGTCCGACTGGAGGTGCGTGTATTACGTGGGTCTAGATAGAGGCTTGAGCTGTATGCGCATGTTTTGACCTCGCACACAGGTCGCCATCTGAATCATAAGGTCAAGCTTTTTTCTTCCTTTGGGCTTTCTTGATTGAACATAGCACCCTTTGTGCCTATTTCATTACCTTTCAGCGCCCTCTATCTACCAACACTTTCAGCCCTGATATCTCATCGACATTTATATTGAAGCGCCTTTTCTTCTTTAGTTTGGTGTTGCATTTGCACTGTTTTGGTCTTGCTGGGATCTGCCTCAACATAGATTGAACAATGCTATACAAGCTTGAGCGGTCAGAAAGCCGAGAAGTTGCTGCTGCAGGGGCAGGATCCACCACTCCTGTCTTCAAGATTCACCGAACCAGAGAGGAAATAAGGCTGGCCCGACAGCTGCTGGAGGGGAACGCGTTGACACTGGAGGACGACGGCGAGGTGGGGGTTTTTGAAAGTGAACATGCTCTGGATTATGTTGACGAGGTAATCAAGACCGACTTGACTGAACCTGGGGTAGTGGATGAGATGGGAAAAACTAGTGCCACCGAGAAAGACGGGCAAGAGAGCCAATTTGGAGACGTACCGACGTTCGCCTTGGAGGACCCAATAGGTGAAGACGACGATGATGAAACGGCAGGTGCCGATACCATGAGTCAACGTCGCTCCGAGCCTCCTGCTTATGTGGTCAGTCATCCGTGGGCCATTGTCGACTATCATCTATATCTCTGCTCTGCTGAGAAAAATCAGACACTGCAGGCAAGACGCAACAGTACGTTTCTGTTTGACGGCGCTGATTGTCGTCCTCTCACCTATGACGAATTTACGGAAGACCGCGCGTTGCTGTCCCAATGCTCTCCGGGAGATCAACCCCAGCTTCTGTTTGGCATTTTGCCGATAGCAGATCGAGATAACCTTGCGGATCGAAACCCTTCTTTTGGCGGCCGGCACTACGTATTGGGGTTTGACTATGACTGCAAGACTATGTATGCTCGCCATTTCGATTGGTTTCCCCATGACCTCAGCGATCTTTGGTGTGTCTGGGACAATAGCAGCAATGTATACACCGTCACCGTCCCTGACCTCATACGCATAATGGATACTAGCCTTGGTAAAGGGGAAATGTCCGTTGGAATGGGCATTCTCAGTTCGAGCCAGTTTTGCTTGGCCTTGGAGTCGGACGATGACCCAGGTCTCGAAATTATCATTGCTACCCTGTGGTGCCAGTGGCTGCTAGATTTCAGTGAGATCCTCTTCAAGAAGAACACCGGATCGCTTCCCGACTTCCAAACAAGACTGGCCTTCTATGTCGAACAGGGCCGTCTGATCCTTCAGCGGGCCTCATATAGGGCGTGGTTCGCTGTACGGGATGGCTACTCAAAAGAGCAATACAAGGCCAATATGACTATAAATCAGTACACCAACGACCTTTACACTTTTGAAAAGTCTAAGCAAGACGGCAGCCTGAAGGGACAGTCTTGGGTGGCACCGGGCCTCAAAACCTGCAACCAAATCCGTCATGACGACCGCATGCAGAGAAAGAAACGCGTAGAACAGCGACTGAAGGATTTGTTCGTTGTTCCGGATTCTGAGCACACTCAGGACCAGGAAAGCTTACTCCGAGGCATTCTTGCGAAATCGACGCAGGAAGTGGTAGACCTCGGTGCATCTGCCCCAGCTGTAATCAGCGAAATCTCTGAGCCGCAGCCTCAGCATGACGCTGCCGCACACTGGGAGAGCTCCACCTCTGAGTCTTTTGTGATCGTCACCCCTACTACCGAGTCGTGCGATGGGCTCGGATCCACCGCATACAATCATATTCCGCTTTCTAAGCTCCTGGAACGGGCTTTAGACTTGGTGCACACTAGCCCCGAGTTGGACACCATTGCAAACCGAGGAAAGCTTGAAGTCCTGTTGGTGGACATGGACGAAGGTCAACAATCCATGGTGGGGATTGATAGTCACGATTGGAACCTCGATGTACGTTCGGGCATGGACAATGTGTCTCGTCATCTCCCAAAGCTGGACTAGCTTGGGTAAATGTAATGCATTTAGGTCATTTGGGAACCTCAGCTAGGAACCCTGCATATTTTCTGGCGTTGGAGGGCGGTTTTTGTATGAGTTGGCCTCATTATCTTATTTGACTGTACCTGGACGTTCGCGTCGTGATTCCCTGGAGTTTGGAGTCGGCTGAAATTTTTCGTCGGTCATTGTGGTGTGGTTCAATGTGTGATCCAATGTCAGAGTAGAAGAAGCGATTGGCAACAATAATAATGGTGATAACTTCCACATGAGTATTACAAGCTTCCTGACCCTGCGCTGGCCGACCTAGCTTGACGCTCCAGATGACTCAGCTTGCCCTCCCGGGGGCCCTGCAGGGCTTTGGGAGCCTTCGGCGGGAAAAATAGTACGTACTAATACTGGAGGCCTTCGGCAGTATATAAAAGGCGGTCTGCTACCCGGCGCTAGAAAGGAAGAGTATTAATCCGTCCCATCTTACTCTATGTATAGTGAAGAACGCCAGCGTAAATCTGATCATGTAAGTTAAGAAGTGTCTGCGGTGGAGAATTTTGGCAAATGCGTATATTTAGGAGAATTTAGGAGAATTATAGCTCCGCGATGATCATCGTACAGACTGTGGGGGCACTCACTGCGACGTGGGCAGCGGCCCCAGCCACACAGCCTGACTCGGTGAGTTCGACGGTGGCTGGCCGGTGGCTGACCAGCCCCATCCGTACTCCTTACGGAGTAGTCTGTACGCCATCGTACTGCATCCTGAGATTCCTGACAGCCCTACTGGGAGAAGTGGAGCAAGCATAAGCTAATTGTGCTGCCTGTTCCGTCATGTACTCCGTAATAATGAACCTGCTTCTGTTGGTTCCTGAACCGATCCCTTCGGATCTTTCCTGTGGCTCCTCCTTTCAGCTCCACTGCTGAATCTCTTAATCTCCTCTCCCTGGCACCATATTTCTCTGACCGAGTCCTCTCTTTTCCTCATCTCAATTTCTTCCTGTCAATTGATCTCTTTGGATACCCCTTTCGTTGTTTTGCACTCTTCTGTTCCTCTCACCACGTGTTAACCTCCTTCAGCGACGGATCCGCACTCGTTCCACCCCCGTAATAATGGCTGCCACTGGTATTCGGACCCTATCCAATGCTTCTCCATTCTCTTTCTTGTCTAACATAACAATCCATTGTTTTTACGACAGGTGCTTACTCCAGTGCCGATGTCTCGGACGCCAACGCCCAGGTTGACGTCACCTGCGGCCCGCTCCTCAACTTCAAGAACATGGACGTTACTCCCTCCTCGTCCATTTGGCATGGAAGCGTCTTGATTGTCACCAAGCCCGGCCAGCAGGAGCCTCGCCTATACTTACGTCAGGCTGGTCCCATTACTCCCGATCCTGCCCTTACAGAAGCTGTCGCAAACACTCAGGGTGTCACCATTGACGGGCTGCGCTTGTTCGAAGACCCTCAGAAAGCCTTCTGGCGCTTCTCCATCACACTGCCCCTGGAGGATTATGAAGTGCGATGGTCATATACAATTCCCGGGCTCCGCTATTCTAATGGGGACGGGGTTCAAGCACCCTGGGACTTTGTCGTCCCATCGCGTACACAATCAATGCGCCTGATGTTTCATTCCTGTAACGGCTTCTCTGTGGGAACTGACATGGATGCCTGGGTCGGCCCCAACTTGTGGAGGGACGTCCTGCGCGTGCACGCGCAGAAACCATTTCATGTTATGATTGGTGGTGGTGATCAAATCTATAATGATGGTATTCGTGTAGACGGACCTTTGAAAGCATGGACCTCCATCGGTAATCCCCATAAGAGGCGCGCCCACTCTTTTGACAACAACATGCGCGCCGCGTGCGATGAGTACTATTTTGCGAACTATATTCGATGGTATTGTACAGAACCATTTAAGGAGGCCAATGGTCGCATCCCTCAGATCAATATTTGGGACGACCACGACATTATCGATGGATTCGGCTCTTACACCGACCATTTCATGAAGTGTTCTGTTTTCCGTGGCATTGGCGGAGTCGCTTTTAAGTACTACTGTTTGTTCCAGCACCATATTGCGCCGCCAAAGTCCACATATACCACCGACGCCCCGCAAACTATGCAAGCTGTCAATGGCACTGCAGGTGCCGACCCTCGACAGCTTGAAGATACCTTCGTCCTGGAGGATCAAGCGGAGGACGATAGCTGGATCATTGGCAAACGCCCTGGCCCATACGTCGAGGAGAAGAGCCGGAATCTGTACATGCGTCTAGGCAGACGTATGGCGTTCATTGGTGTCGATGCGCGTACGGAGCGTACGCGTCACCAGGTCAACTATTCGGATACATATGACCTTATTTTCTCCCGGCTGGAACAAGAGGTTGCTGCCGCGAATGGTGAAATCAAACACCTCATTGTGCTCTTGGGTGTTCCTATCGCCTACCCACGTCTTGCTTGGCTCGAGAACATCCTCAGCTCACCGGTCATTGCTCCCATCCGCTTACTGAACAAACGATTCGGTCTTGCCGGTGGCTTCTTCAACCAGTTTGATGGACAGGTCGATCTGCTGGATGACCTCGATGACCACTACACGGCCCGTCAACACAAGCGCGAGCGCCGGATCTTCATCCAGCGATTGCAAGATTTTGCAAAAACCCATTCCGCTCGTGTAACAATCCTGGGGGGCGACGTGCATTTGGCCGCTATCGGCCGCTTTTACTCGAACCCTAAATTGGGCATCCACAGTGAGAATGATCCACGGTACATGGTCAACATTGTTAGCAGCGCTATTACCAACAAGCCACCTCCGAAGGCTGTTGCAAACCTTCTCGCGCGCCGAAACAAGATCCATCATCTCGACCCAAGTACCGACGAAACACTGATGGAATTCTTCGACGGCCAGCCAGGTGGGGTAGACAAGAGCGCCTCCTGGAACAAAGTCACAATGCCTTCCCGCAATTACGCCTGCATTACTGAAATTGACGCAGCCACCACCAATGGTATTGGGCCGCAGCAAAATGGTGTCTCTCTCCCGATCCCGAAGGATGGTCACTCACCCCTGCATACGGGCGAGTCAACGGCTGGTTCCACCCACTCAGCGGCGGACGGTGTCAGCAGCATGAACTCTCTTCATGGTGGTTTGAATGTCTCCATTCGCGTAGAAATCAACCCTCAGAACAGAGAAGGGGCAGCTCATGGCTACGGACTCAGCAGTATGTCACCTCAAACTGGTTTCTTGCCTTGTCACCCTTTTGAAAAGATTGGTGGAGCTAATCTGGATGCAGTTCCTGCCTTATCCTACGCCCAAGCAGAAACTGAAGCCCGGCCGCACTCTCGCTCCCGCTCCCTCCATGCCGCAGCGGCGTCTGTTCGCTCACATTCTCGCCGACGGGAAGCGCGTCCCCAGTCCTCGACTTAAGTCGACTTACCCAAATACCGCGTTGAAAAAGAATAATGCACTTGCCATGCAAAAGCATGCTGCCGTTACTATATGTTTTCTGTTGCCTCATTGACTCTTGGTTTGACATTCAATTTGATATCCATTTGCTTGATAAATGTACAGACTATATATTTCACTTCCTTCTATTGTTTCGCGTTCGAAACGGCCGTCCTGTTCTATCGATGGGCGCTAATATTATATAATACATATTATTTATTTGTTTAGTCTAACGAGTAAAGACTTGCTGAAATAATATATAATATTAATCAAAGATAGCCAATCGGCTTTGATGGCCTATTAGTATCACTATATGCTAATATACTCGACCTCAATCTATCTCTATCCACAGTGTTGTATTTTATGACTATATATACTGAGCTTCCCATTAACAGTACATCCGACACGAGCTAGAAATGTTATGGTATTGCCACTAACACTATAGTCACTATGCTTTTGAATCGATCACTAAGATAAATACATATTATACGTAGAAAGGAGAGGGACGAACGCAAAATGCCACTGAAGAACTGAAGACAAAATCGAACCAGATTAAACCTCTTGGATCACGAATAAAGCTGATCGGGACTAGTCAATGTAACAGTTGGGTCCGGAACTTTTGCGCCCCCAAGGTCAATGCTATATCCCCTTCGTTGTCTTGGAACGCCCTCGTTTGGGTGTGGTCGTGGTGGCGTTTCCTGCAGCAAAGAATCCGACCCCGTTGTTGAGGTCGTTGTTGCCGCCACCGGCGCCATAGACTGGCCCATGACCATCCTCAGAGCCTCGGCAGCTGGCTTCCGTCTGCGAACGACCTGGTAGCCTTTGTCGAGTTCAATCTCTACGGCACATCGGACCTTCAACGCGGAGACAGCGGGCCAGACGCCCCGTTCGCCTTTAAGTACCCAGTGCGCTAGACTGGCTTTGTCTGGGTTCTGAAATAGCCTGGGGAAGTCTCGAAGTCTGAGGTCCGGAACGAGGGTTATGTGAGATCCCGGGACTGTCTCCTCTATCAGAAGCCTCGCGAGCGGTAATGGCAAGGCGCCAATAAAGTTAAGCTGGCGAAGACGGTGCCCGATCTCGAGAGCAACTAGGCGCGTCAGGGCACGAGTTATATTCCAACGACCTGTAGTGGGCCTGTGGTCGAGGAAGTTGAGCTCTGAGCGGAAGAATGGAATTATGTATGGGCGGGCTTGTGAGATAATAAAGTGGTTCACGTTGAAGAGCTCCGCAATTCGTGAGAGTGGGGACTCTCCTTCTTCGTAGTGGGTGTGACGCCACGGTTTGAAGACGGCGTCCTGACTGTGTGGCCAGGGAACGATAGAGCCTGTCTCGTCCTTGCAGTAGATTTTTACGGGAGGGTAGAGAGAATTGTTGGTAGTGTTGGAGGCGACCGCGGCGGACCAGATAAGCTGTATTTTCAAGGTCAATATGTGATTCATGAAGTACGAATAGTGAACGTACCACGTTGGGCGCAGTCAGGTAGTTGAGTAAATTTGGCGTTCCGCTCTGACCGGATGTTGCGACTGTGATATTCAAGATGCGCTTGGACCTAGCATAAGCCTCCTCGAATGTAAGGTCACCCAAATTGGCACGAACACACTCTTCCAAGACTTCCGCTTCCAGGAAGTAGCCCTTAGTAAAGTACCGCTTGGTCCGTCTCAGCAATGTCATCAGCCCACCGTTCGCAAGGTTCGATGGAAGCAGTTGGCGGCCCAACCAGGACGAAAGCTGCGCTTCATCCTGCTGTCGATCGAAAGCAGAAAGGTCAAGTTGCTCTCCATCAAGAATGCTTAGCAATTCCTCCTCGTTGTGAACACCTACCAGGGCTGCTATAAGGGCCCCTGTTGCTGTGCCTGTGATAATTCGCGGCAAGAGCCCTTGCAGGTGGAGGGCTTTGACAACACCAAGATGACAGAGACCGAATATCGACCCCCCCTGCAGCAGCAACGTTGACCTCCCAAAAGCTTGGCGCGTGTCGTGTAGCAATTCTACCTTCGCCTGGGAAGTAAAGCCGCTATCGTGCACCGGCGCAGTCTGCAGCGCCGTCACATGCTGAATGGAGAGGGCGACCTGCGTGATATAGTCATCAATCAGCAACTTAGTACCAGCATTGGCATGTAAGAAGAGCTTGGGCGAGGTAATGTTGCCAAGGTTGCGGACGAGACCTGAGCGTAGAAGGTTCACCAGCGTGAGGATGTCATCGTCTTCTCGAGCGGTCATCAAAGCTGTCAGTCTACCCATGATGAGGCGAGAATCATAGTGCTTGCTGGACGGGTTCTGGCGCCTGGAGACATAAGCACAATGACTAGAAATCTACACTAAGAGACAATTACCACAAATCCAGACTCAGAAGCTCATCCAGCTCGAACGCGTACTCTTCCCAATCCTCGTAGTTGGTGGATATTGTCATACTATGACGTAGCCGAGTTCGAGGCGACTTTGACCTCCACCAAGAGAGAAGTCTCTACGGTGACAGAGAATCAGTACGGCCCTGATCATCGTGCGGGATTGACGGGGATTACTTCTTTCCAGAAGAGTGTCACATCAAGGACCATGCTGATGATAGCGAAGATTAGAGCGTAGACGGCCATGGTGGAGGAATTGATGCAAATTGCAGCAAAGAGACAAGGTCACCTAGGTAAGTTGTAACCATCTCCGGCATGATTCACATGCTGCTAGGTCAAGAGTGGTGATGAGAAAGGACGGCGAGAAGTAGATGTGGAGTGGGGCTGATTGTTCACAAGCAAAACGCGGAGTTTATTTACTACGCAGTAGAACTGCTCTAATTGCCGGCCGGCCAGCCAGCCTCTTGATACATCCCGAACCAGAAATTGAACATACATCTTTGTTCTACACCATGTTCCAGCTAAAGAAAGCGCCGTATCCGTTGACACATAACAAAAAAAGGCATATATGGATTTCATGGTCTTGAATTTTTGAATTTCATTTCGCTCTTCGCGAAAATAAAAGGATTCTCCAGACACCCTAACTACCCACCGAGCGGACATTACATTTATTCCTCGACGATGTTACCCTTCTCAGACACGTACAGACCGTCAAGGAACTGGATCACCCATGTTAGTAGAATATCTCGCCCAGCAATATCGCATCACCTTACCTTTCGGATATCCTTGTTCCGGACTCTGCAGATCTGCTGGATGTCGGCGGCGCTCTGGGAAACGGCCTCCAAAGAATTTCCGGAAAGCTGGAGTTCATCCTTGACGTTGGGGGAAGCCATGATCTCGACACCGGGCTGGCAGATGACACGGCGGACGTACTTCTCACCCAAGAAGTTACTGAATCCAATTAGCACGACCTTCCAAAATATTCTTCAGGCCGAACAGGACCAAGCTGCGCAATCATAAGCTGAGTAATATGGTTTCCGCCATACTCGTCCCAAGGCGCAAACTCAATCCTGTTCTGCTGGAGTATTGCATACCGGATCTCAACATCGTACTGGCCGGTCTCGGCGTTCTTCTCAATGTTTACGTTGATGGGGAAATGGGCGTAGACGTAGCGCATCTTGTACTTGAAGCCCTTGGTGACACCGATGATGAGGTTGTTGATGATGGTACGGACGGTGCGGAGGGTAGCGACACCCTTGCGAGAACCGTGGTGCATCTCAATTGAGATGACGTCCTTCTGGGGGCGACCGAAGGTAACGGCAATGTGGGAGAGGTCCTTGATGAGCTTGCCTATTTAGAATGTCCGTCAATGTCGTCCCATATGCAGGCGCCGAATGATCCTGAGTCTGAAAGCTCTGGCTATTAAGCGCAGTATGAGATGTGCGTACCTCGGGGACCCTCAACGGTCACGATTCGCGAGCGAATGTGAACCTTCACTGTACGTAAATTTAAATCAGTCCGCGTCCAAGAAAGATGACGAGTAATCCATCTCCATAGCAATCGAATAATCCGGCGCTTGTAGGCAGTCGCGCAGGCTCTTCGACTTCTCAAAATACCCAGCAAGCACCTTCGCTATCCCATAACATCTTGTGTCCCGACCAATACAAATGCTGATAAAGAAACCAGGGTCGCAAGCTCACCATTGTCGGGAATCGGGAGCGTCTCCTCGGAGTGAATGTACCGCATCTTGACTGCTGCGTGGGCTTAGTATGTCCGAGGGGCAGGTTGTCGATGTCGTCGAGCAGTCGGGTCGTCGAAAAGATCGAAGGTCAGTCGAAGCCGCACACAATCTTTCCCAGTGGTGGTGGTGGAGCGAAAATCACGAATCACGGGGTTGTGCGTCGCTTAGAGTCGAATCGGGTCTAGCGCCTTTGTCTAGGGTTCCTCTGCAACTATACGGAGTCCGGTTTCTCATTTTGGTACATGAAAGGAGCAATTTAACTTGAGAGCTCGGGTAATATATATCAAACTGTCATGCTTATTGATTAATATATACAAAAAGAAGAAAATAGGAAGAAAGTCCGCTGCCCTGCCCGAGTAGCGTACCATCTGCGCCAAGACCGGTTATCGGAAGCAGAATCAAGCAGTAGATGGGAGGAAAAGGATACGGACAGGCGCTAATCAGTGCTGCTGGTCTCTTTCCGTTGGACTTCTTGAAGCCATTTGCCAGCTAGGCTCTTCAACCTCGATGCCAGCTCGTCATGTTCGTCTAAGGCGACGATATCATCTCCGCCGCCAATACTCCTCCCATTGACCAGGATATTCGGAACAGTCCGACGGCCGGTATTTTCCCCCAGAAGCGATTGTAGCTGTGGACCAAGCGGATGATGGTCAAGTTCTACCACGAAAGGCGCCGGCATAATCGAGTATCTCTCTAACAGGATTGTTTTGGCCTTCTTGCTGTAGGGACAATATGATTTGGAGAAAATGATAACTAAGGAACCTGTGAGCGGGAGAATCAAAGAACAAAGTATATGAACAAATGGTGACTTACGCGGCGACCGCTTCAAGATTTCGTTCAATTCAGCCTTAGCCTTCTTCTGCTCTTCCGTTTGTTTCTGCCGCTCTATCACTTGCTCATCCTCATTCTTGTTCGCAGGCATACCCTCAATCTCAACTTTAGTTTCTGGTTCATTTATGTCTTTTTCTTTGGCAACAATCATCTTTGTCCGGCCCGCGATGGAGATCTCTTCTATATCCTGGTCTTCTGAAGTCTTGAGTTGCTGCTGCGGCTCAGGCTGCGCTCGTGGAATTGCCGGCTGCTCCTGGTCATCACCAACAACATAAGTGTATTCCTCGCTCGATTTGGAATTGGGTTGTTCCTTGTCCGTATGAAATACATGATCGCCTGTCTTTGTGTTCCCCCCAGCCATCTTCTCCGCATTTAAGGCGGCCACGGTTGATTGGTAGAATTTCTGGTTTTGGACACTCTGGGTTTCGCCCTATTATCCACTCATTAGGCACCCTGGTCAAAGTACGTGTAGAAAATTGGTTCGGGTACCGAATAGTGTAAGTACAATATAAACGCGAATATTGCTGAGGCAGCGAAAACACGAATGCGCCGATGGGAAAACATCTCGGGGAGTTTCGGTAAGAGTGTTTCTAAGGAGATTTCTTTTGTTTGGTAAGGGGCCGGAATGGATCGCCTTCGTGGACGCGGTTCGTCCTTGAACGAGTGTATATCCCGAAAACTGTTCAAAGATCGATCATGCGCTTATGACAGGGTCAGGTCATAGGGGCGGTTCCGGCACGAGTCGAACCGTACATTTGGTGAGCGCGCAGACGAGTTGAGGTACAGTGTATATCAGTAAACCCTGGGATACGGCGTACAGGGTTGTGCTTGAAATAGAAAAGACGTGACTGCTGGAATGGTTGTGCAAGGCTGCGATAATAATCCCTCGCACGTGGGGGGGAGGATAAAGTGATGGGAACCCGAGGCGGCCCGTGCAGCCAAATGACACCAACTCCAAAGATAGCCCGCAATAATATTATTGATCTGTGGCGGTGTACAGAGTACATACTCCGGAGTAGATTCAAAAACCTAACATTACAGCATGCTTCTAGTTTCCCAAAGAGCCAATTTGTCTAATCCTGGCTAACAAATCAAGAGGAAAGTTGATCTTGGTCGAACTTGAGTCTTTATTATGGATTAGATTATGAATTTTCTATGCTATGGGCTATTGGGTATGGTGAATGGTATCATGGTAAAAAACAAGAATGTTATGAGAAACAAAGTCAGAAACAGGGGTACAGTCCTGCAAAGTATATATAGTTGCAGGAAATCTGACTTCGTACAGGCAGATGGTGAACAACCGCAGAACCGGCAGCGGTGAGCTCGGCAAACCGAACAAGTTCTGAAAACACGAGATCAAGTACAGCCTGTGTAGCCATATGTTCAGACTTTTATAGTATGGACGGGGGGTTCCTTTGTTTTTTGTCTTCCTGCCATACTGCCTTGCCCAGGCCGTCATTGGGCTTTGGCTCCTCGACTAGACCGCAATCATGGAGCCAGAGCGGGTAGCAAGTGTCGCTCTGCGCTTGCCTTGAACCAGAGTCATCCAATCTTCCCATTCTTTGGCAATTTCCATCAAGACATTGCCCATGACTGTGGCTGAAGCCATCAATCCATGACCTTCACCTTCGAGGACCCGGACCTCGCAGCGTCTCATGGTTTGACCCAACCACCGTACATTATCAACAGGAACACGAGTGTCTCGGCTGCCGTGACGAATCACAACATTCCGGGTGATATCAACGTATCGGAACCCGATGGGTTGATGCCGCTCTAAGCAGACTAGCAAGTCAACAGCAGGATTGGCGTGTGTTGTGGCTAGTTCCCAGATTTTGTGCGTTAGACGGGTATCGTAGTCAATTTGCCGCTCACGCTCGAGGGAGTCATTCGCCGTTTTGCTGGTGATGATTGGGGACTTTGCGTCAACTGCTCCATTGGTATCACTCGCGACGTTGACACTCTCCATTGATTTGACAACGCTCCTCTCTGCCTGCTCTTTTCCATCAGCTCGAGCATCAAATGTGATGGGGCGAGGGCCTTCTTTTGCAGTCGTACGGCGTTTGCTTCGTCGAGGAGATTTGGGTAAACTAGACGTAAGGCTCGTACTCGTGGCACTCATAAAGCTTGAATTGGCGAACTTAAGGAATGAGGCCGGTAGAGCCCGTAGGAATCGATGCGAGTATGGCACAGCATTATTTGGGACAGGGGTTTTGTATGGGCCAATGTTAGACAATTGGGAAGGAGGAATCCATGGCGCTAGTAGGTGGATACGGCCGCGAATATGCTGTGGTATTCTCAAAGCAGTGGCAAGGGCATAGATAGCACCCGCCGAATGCGCTAATATGGAGAATTTGGTAACCTTTAGGTGATTGCAGACGATGGCCACGTCATCTGGGCAAATTAGTACAGTGATCAGCATAGTCGAAATGAAGGACCTACCAGGCCAGCTGAGAGGGGTACCAGCATCGGTCGTGTAAGGGCCGCTTTCACCAACGCCAGGTCTATCTAATGTCACAAGCCGGAGGCCAAGCGAACGTGCCAGCTCGTCGTAGAAAGCCATCAAATATCTTGTAAGTCCCATACCAAGGCAGCAAAGTACCATATGGCCTTTGGGATCTCCAACTTCTGAAAACGCTATCACACGGCCACTCGTGGGGTGACATACTCTTTGAGTCAGTTTCGGCGAGGCTACATATTCCAATACTGCAAGTTCGACGGAGTCTGCGCTTGATGGACGGTCATCATCCATGACAGAAGAGCGATTGGGCGAAATCGGTCCAGACGAAGATCGGTGATGTGATCGAGGCGCCGGTTGCGATTCGACGGACCGCCTGTAACGCAATTTCTCCATGGGATCCGACCGGTCAAAAGACTGTCTGTTTACAAAGGATTGCGATGACACGATGGGTGGTCTCGATGTCACTTGAGGGCTGTTGCGAGGAAACGATCGACTTCTGCCCGTCAAAATAGCCGGTGACGGAGCACTCTCATCAATGATTAATTCATGCTGCACAAGACTTCCAGCGATATCGCTTCGCGTCCTGGATTGATGCACGGGAGAAGGTCCCTTTACCGGCTGTTGGGGCGTATTATCTGCCTCCAATTCGCTTTTGATCTTCTGTTGCTGGTTTTTTAGCTCCTGTATCCTCCTCGACACTTGCTCGGTCTCTTTACCACAAACGTCAGAATCTCCACTATCTGTTTTCACTTCTCTGCTGGCGGTAGATGAGTATCTACTGTGGCGGCCAGTTTTCCGTTGTTTTGGACTGGATGAATAACCGTGCCGTAATGACGATTCGCGAGTAGGTATAATTCGCCCACTTCCAATCCCTCCAGGTGTGCTTGGAGCACTTTCAAGATTGCTTCGGAAAAAAGGGCGCTCGAATCCGGTCGGAGTCTCAGCGTGCTCCTGGGGAGTATCCACCAAGAACTCTGTAGGGCTTCCCTCTTCAACCACGTCAACCATTGAATGTAAGGAACGCAGGCTCGCCCTACTGCGAGAAACGTGATGCCTCAAGCCGTCTGTATAGCTGTTCGATTTCCGTAGTCGGTCAAGGTGTTTGTCTTTTTCAACGGGTAATTCGCGTGATTGTCTTTTCAACAGGCTCTTCAGGCTCTTTCTTGAGCTCGTTGAATGGATACTTGCCGCCGTTGAAACTCGTTGTGGACCAGGTTCCGCAGTGATCGTGCCAAACGCAGGGCCCTCGAATATCGCCCTATACGAACTGGATGACGCTTGCGAGGGCGGCCTCCCTGGAGACATAGGCCGCTCGGGATTTAGTTTGAACTTGGGAGACTTGGGAGTTTTTGGAGTTGGCGGTGCCCGAGCCATGCGAATAATTGGAGCTGCTGCAGCATCATCCGGGTGCAGAAATGGACTATGTGGTGGTTCATCGGCGGTATTTTGCGTACCATAGGTCACCCCAAACCCATGCTCACTAATTGGACGTCTGTCTGGTACGGAAAGACTCTCAGGGGGGAGATAGACTGGTGTTGAGGGATCGGTTTCCGAATCGATGCGCGGAACATTCAAATCGAAATGCGACTGGACGGGCACGGAGATAGCTGAAAGGGAGGATATCAACGAAGTGATAACCTCGGGGGAGGTTGGATCCCCGGCGGTCGAGGGATTACCGGGATGTGCGCGTGGACGGTCGTTTTTACGACGTCTTGCGAGGAGCGAAGACTGGATAGGGGCTTCCGCTGCGGCCGCGGAATGTTGCTCTTCCGCACGATCCATGGCGACTATTGACTATAAGCTCTCCACGAATGTTTCCTATCCACTTTGGGACCAGCAGACGGTTATCGATGACTATATGCGGGAGAAGATAGCGCGAGCTTGCATGATCCAGTTAGAGCTGGAAAGACTAGCTCAACGGTGTTATTCAATAATGAAATATTGGAACACCACTTGCGTGGCAGTCGGATTTCTGGATAGTGGCAAATTGAACCCAATCTGAAGAATCCAGGGCCAGCAGGCAAGAGTTCCCTTGCACCAAGGGAACGTACTCTGTACCTTGCAGGAAACGAGGGAACTGCAGCGCAGATCGATTTAGACAAAAGAGAATATTATGCAGAGGGGAAAGAGTGAAGGGGGAAATGAGAGATACTCCGTAGGGAAGAAACAAAACTTAAAACTCAGCAATATCGATAACAAGAGAATAAGGAGCGAATAGCAAAAGAAAGGCAAAATGTTCCAAAAAGGAGTAGAGTCGAATATGCCATGCAACGTGTGAGGGGCGCAGGAAATAACTAGCTTACTCAGTACACGGAGTAGAGCTATGTAATTGATAGCTTGGAGAGATACAAAAACAAAGGCAGAAGGAAAAAGAAGAGGCTCTCGGTCTCTCGTATCGCCCGATATGCCGCGCTGTGAGTCTGTGACTCTGTGGGCACTTGACTTAACATGATGATGGTATCCGACCTTTTCATCCCTGGCAATCGAGGACAGAAGGCGCTCGAATCAAAAATGACCCTGTCGGCCTGTCGTCAAGCCGGACCCCAGCGACCCACTGATCTTTTCCCAAAAAGCTGATTAGTCCTCCACACAGTTCGCAGATCCAAATTTGAGGACGTGCCTGACTCGGAGCTACGTATCTCAATCTCAGCTCTCTGTCTCTTGACCCGAAGCGCCGACACGAACGGTTTTCCAGTCATGGGCCAATAAGGATATGATTTTGCAGAAGAACAAATCGGCTGGCCCTCATCCCAGAGTGATTGAACCCCAGAGAATTCTGTGGCCCATTTCTTCACCCTGTGATAGAAGAAGTTGGTGATCCTCGATATGATTATTACATATGCTGCGCGACACCGGAGGATATACTGCGCGAGACTGAAACTTATCGGGTTTTCTCACACTCTTAAGTCTCTTAGCGCCGATTTGAGCTTGTACTCCGTACGCCTCGTGCGTGGAGCAAAGCTTCTATCTGCAGGCTCTGATTAGCCTTGAACACGGACTATCACCGACACTTGCGGACGACTCCGAACTTCTGCGCAGGTGTCGGTTAAGGTCCTATGTACAGAGTACTAAGTACTTCATTAATAAACCATTATTTGCTCACTTGATAAACACAGACACATTTAAGCTCAGCCATGACTCAAAAGTGGCCCTTGAAACACGACTTTATCATGTGATATGTCCAGTTACGTTGTACTACTCCGGAGTATGTACAGTTGACACACTTAGGCTCAGCAAGATGGCGCTGCGTATCCCCCTCCAGCGTCCAGAGTGCTTGCCACTCCGTACTTGGGTCGCTTGCACGCAGTTTAGTATACGCCTAAAAGCCAAGATCCCATTTTGAGCGTACATTTGTCAACGAGTGGCTCATTTCTTGTTGTAACAGATGAAGCCTAATAATGTTGATACGTAAATCTACTCCGGAGTAAATGATAACTGTAACCTCAGCGAATATTGGCTGCTAGTTGTTAATTGGTTCTTAGGTTCTCCCGCGGCTTGGCAAAGCGAATCGGCCGACGCGGCGACGGGACTAACTCGAGAGCGAGAACTGGACAGGCCCCGCGCTTCCACATTATTTTGACCATAATACACACACTCGACGGAGCTTAATCATCTCGCCCACTACACTTGATCTGCCTTGATCTGCGTTGATAGGCATTGTTCTCCAAGATATGCCGTGAACGCCGGCTGTTGAGAGCAGTCTTAAACCAGAGTAGTCCGCAATGGACGCCTACCCTCGTCCTTATGTCGCCAATAACCTGCCATTTATCCTACTTTGCGGTCTTGAAGTCGACGACGTCCAAGCAGATTCAGAAGTCGAAAAGACGGATTGGCCTCTTCTGAGAGAGAATGGCGTTGTAATAGAATCCGATTTCCCACCGATGGGGGGACAGGTTGCGGAGGAGATTCGGGAGTTCTTCCTCAGTGAAGCTGCGCCAGAACTATCTCAGAATGAAGCCATTGAGGGAAACACTAGGGTTGAATATAAAGTGAAAATCACGAGGAGGGTACGTTGGGATCCTATGCTGCACACCTGCCTCATACCAACTTTCATCGCCGATTTGTCACTCAGGAACTCTACCATCTAGTCATATATCATGGATCAGGCTGCTAATGCTCTTGTAGAGTTATAGCCTCCCACCGCGCAAGGCTAATCCCCCCCTTGAATCGCCACCAACAAGTCCGACAGATAGGCGAGATGATGGATCCCCTGTCATCCTGCATTCGCCTATATCACCCTTAACGCCCAGCTCCCCGACGTTTCCCGACGGCATAATGACGTGTCTATGGGCTGCAAAACACCAGGACTTGGTCCCTGCTGCAGTGATAAATTTCTTCCCCTTCTGTCTCGACTCCAATATGAGCTCCTTGCGCGACAATCAACTGAAGATCGAAATCAATGGGCTGAAGAAAGAATGGTCCTCTTCCGGCTACAAAACCCGCTTCGTCGTCGTGCTTCTATCAGAGGAAGCTTCCGGGAATGATATGGGGGATTTCGAGGATCGTGTTATAGGTATCCGGAGAGCAACCAATCTAGAACAAAAATCACTATTCGTCCTTCCGCCCGGTGCGAGCCCCGAAGAGTTGAGGGACTTTACAAGATCAATGCTGTCACTTCTCCAGCCCTCGCTGGTGGATTACTATAGAGATTTGTCCAAGCATGTTCGAAGGAAACGAAACAGGAGCAGTATACCACCCCCAACGGCGCCACCAACAATTGGGACTTCTCAGACGTTATCATTCCAAGGATGGAATACCCGTTATGAATATAAAATGGGTGTTTTTGCGGAGTTCCGACAAGAGATCGACGCCGCGCTAAAAAACTACGAAAATGCGTACGAAACACTATTCGGCCAAGAAGTTTTCGAGATCATTGCTGGCTGGGACCCTAAATTCAATGATGCCCGTCTTTTAAGCGATGCACTTGCCATACGTATAATTCGTTGCTTGCTGAATACTGGACATACAACTTCTGCAGTACGGTCCTGGGTCAATCACCGAAGTCGCTCACAAGACATTTTAAATAGACGTGGAAAAGGCACGAGGAATTACGGATGGGAGGCTTGGGAGGCTAGATGGTCATCGGTGATGGCTCAACTTATTCACCAAGCTAAGATCCCTCATGTGATATCACCTGGAATATCCCAGATTCAGTTCAACGAGTTCAACTCAATATTTGTGCCACCTGAGAAGATATTTTCTCCAGGTGAAGCCGCCCCTTGGGAACAGCTTCATCATGAGGGGTACTGGCTGTACCGTTCAGCCAAACATACTATGTGCCGGCGAACTTTGGCGGAGCAGATACCAGCAGAAGATCGGACACCTCCAGCGCAGTCTCCTGCATCTCATATAGCAAGTAAGGCATACCTCTACGATACATATCTCGCGCCAGAGACTCACGTTGAGGCCTGCGGGTTTGATCATTCGGCAATCATCCTGGATGCTCTCAAGGGCGCGCTCATTGAGTTTTCAAAAAGAAAACAAATACGGATGACGGAAAGTCTTAGTCTCGAAATTGCGGAAGAGTACATGCGCTCAGAGTCATGGCTAGAAGCATATGAAACACTTCGCCCACTCTGGCCGGTCCTTACCTGGCGGCGCGCTGGGTGGTGGCATCTCATGAGTAAATTCGCCTGGGCTTTGCGAGAATGTGCCCAGCGAGTCCAGGATTACGAAACCATCCTGAGAGTCGACTGGGAATTGCTAAACAGAGGTAGGGCTCTTGTGTTTCGACAGTTTCTCATGGTGTCTTCTCTGACCACTCATTGGCCTCATAGTTTTTCCACCACGACCTGATTGGCACTACAACATACACCGGAGCCTTGTGGATCTTCCTTTAGGAAAACCAAAGCCATCCATCGTGCTTAAAACGGAGGACGTTGCATCTAGCGGTAAGTTTTACTTTAAACAGGCATAAGACAGCGGCCAACGTGTCCTTCCTTGTTTAGTTACCGCAACATTCATCTTTCAAAAAGCCGAGGGCAATGTCGGCGAGCCTTTACAAGGTCAACTTGTCTTGAGGTCATGTGCTCATAAGTCATCAATTCCTATTACGTTTGCGGAGGTAAAGGTCACGTTTGAAGGCTGCCTTCGTCAAGTCCGGCTGCAATTGGACCAAAATATAGATGCAGATACAAGCAGTTCAAGCATCATTTCATCACCTTTCCTGCGCGACCCGAGCGCTACTTCTGACTCATCGCCCACAAGTGTCCTAGCAGCACTCACCGGGATTGCAGATTTGACAATTGGGCCCAGTCAAACCAAAGTGTATAATCTAACCTGTATACCTCGGGAAGCAGGAGAATCGAGGGTGACTTCAGTGGCGCTTCTGGTCGCGGAAGACGATTTCGACATTACGTGCGCAATTACAGTCTCACCCCAGCAAGAAGCGCTGTGGTGGCAGCAAACCGCGAGGGGACCCTCGCGGAGACCGGTTGGCATGGACCGTGATGTTAACCGTTGCAAAATTCTCCCGAAGCCGCCTAAAATCCGGATAACGGTCCCAGGCATCCGAGACACTTACTACACGAACGAGCGTATCCTGCTAAATATTGTATTTGATAACGAGGAAGATGAAGCGGCTGATGTTATCGCTGAAGCCAGGCTACTTGGCAGCTCTGGTCCCTCAGCCAGGGTCTCATGGCTCGATGAGGAGGGTTTAGACCATGCATCTGGCGAAGTCGAGTCTCATACTCCCTTAGAGGAAGTATCGCACTTCGTCAAAAGGCCAGTCGGTGTTATACAAAGCGTGTCACGACGTGGATTACCGATTGTCATCTCCAGTACCGAAAACAGCTCCGAGTATGAACTTGAAGTATCCGCCGTGTACAATCTTGTTTCGGATACACAAACACCCATAACCGCTACTGCGCGATTAACTTTATCCATAATCCGACCATTCGAGGCAAACTACGATTTCCTTCCCCGCCTTGACCCCTCACCGTGGCCTGACTTTTTTACAGTTGATCATAACTGGATTAGATCGCAACAGAACTCAAAGTCGCGAGGATTGCAACAACGGTGGTGTCTTGATACAAAAATTGTCTCTTTTGCCCGCGAGCCGTTGATTATCGAGGAGATGTCCATCGATACAATAGATCTTAATGGTGGTGCCGTCTCTCAGGTCGGGTCCGAGATTGTTATCAGCCCGGAGGCATCGGAGATACATCCTGAAGAACTTCGGCAGTCCAACTTTATCTTGGTCATCCAGAAAATGAGTTTGGGCGACCGGCTCCCGACGTCACTCAATATGACTCTGGAAATCCATTGGCGAAGAAGCAATGAAGAAAATGGGTTACCAAGCAAGAGCAATAGCCTGACAACAACTAAACTTGCCATCCCGCGGCTTATTATACCAGCAGGCGAGCCGCGTGTATTGGCCTCCACCATTACATCGCAGAAGCTTCCCGGCTTGGTGCATGTGGAGTATACATTGGAAAACCCATCATTGCACTTTCTGTCCTTCAACTTGACTATGGAGGCCAGTGAGCATTTTGCTTTCAGCGGCCCAAAAACCCTGGTCGTTCAGCTGGCACCAGTGAGCCGCCACGCCGTCTGTTACAATTTGCTAGCTTCCAAGAGAGGACTGTGGATCCAGCCTCAACTACTAGTGGTGGACACATACTTCAATAAGTCTTTACGGGTGCTTCCTACCGAAGACATGCGATCAGATAAAAAGGGCATTTTGATATGGGTCGATGCTGAGGATTAAAGATGCCCGCGAAGTATGGCGTAATGAAGCTGCTACCATACTACTATCTTTGACAAGTTATATCAAACATAGATGGACATACTTGATAATGTACTAGGGAAAATAGGTTTCTATCGTGGCATGACGGTAGTGAGGTATCTGAAGTTGGGCTTCGCAGTCGTACGTACTAAATAGTAAAATGATTGAGGGCTGGGGCTGTCACGTGTGCGCTCTTGTGAGGTCAGTGCTGAATGTCGCCTAGGAAGGACTAGCGTCGGCGATCGGAACGGTTCCCGCGGCTTTCCTATTCTGTTAGGCGGAGAGAGGCTGGGCTGTTGGGGGAGCGACGTTGAGGGAGACGCTCTCGGCTCCTCTTGCACCGCTTCATCTAGATACAGGGTTCAGGTTCATTTATTATCGGTCTGTTCTAGTTGCAGCCAGGAAATTATTCTAACCCGCTATTGTACTGAGCTGCACATATTAGATATTTCTCCTTCTCCAGCGCCTGCGCCGCCTATCGTTTTCCTCATCCCAGCTAGACCCATGGCGGCGCAAGCGGCCTTGATCGCCGACACAATCGTGGGCATGAAACGGGCCCTCCGCAATGAAAATGACTGTACGCGGAACTTCCAATATCTTTGCTTTGCCTTGTCTCCCCGCGCGCTCCCTCTGACTTGAGCTTTCTCAGTTTCAGGACCCGATGATCAGATAATGCAACCGACGAATAGAGGAAACAAGCTCCGAAAGAACGCAAGATTCGTGAAGGAAGGTGCTATGGGATATGTACATGCTGAGGGCCTATATAAACAGGTATAGTCCATCCGCGTCAGCTGCCTTGAAACGTGCGGTTTTTCTGTCGACTGGCAGAAACATAGCGTCGTATCTAAGTTACTCTCAACTGACTCTGGTCGAATCTTCTATGCAGAAAATTGAACATGCCGGATACACACGTTGTATACTTCACCGTAATCCTGTGCGCTACGACTCGGAAGGCGATGAGCTTGACGATGACGATGTGGACTCAGATGCAGATGCAGCCGTGGCGGAAGAGAACCCGTTTTCTGAAATTGCGTTAGAACGTATGCGGAACTTTCAACTCATATCAGATTAGACGCACGAACGCGTACTGACCTTTGCTCATTGCGAATATCTAGACTTTCTATGCCCACTCAAACATCCTTCCGAACTTCCGTCTCACCCTTCGTTATCACACGCATATAACTCCAAAGCTCTGTCCCACATGACGCAGGCTATCGAGACTAAACTACGGCAGGAACGATCTCTGTTATGGCGGGCCAGGAACCTGCACCGGCAATTCCTTGGTGATGGGTCCTGGGCGCCGTGCGGCTTATTTGAGACATCTGAAGACAGATCCATTTTTGAGCCTCAGATGGCTAGTACGGCGCACAACTCCCCATCATCACGTTATAAAACCAATGGTGTCATTGTCTCGGGAGAACTGGATAGTTCAAGTGGCAGTGGGCAGAATCCTTCATCCACGGAAGAGACTGCATTACCATATTATGGGGACGATACAATAGCTGTCGTAACAGCCGGTATGGAGATTGAAATCGACCCCAATGAGCGGACTGCAGGTGCGTTATACAATCGTAATATTGAACACCCGAAAGAGCCGAAGTTCGAGGAGGTGGATACGGCTGTCAGCGACCTCCCGCACCATTCGGAAACCCGAGAAGACGGTGTCAGTCAGGATGATAACAGAACCCCGAAACTGCGTAACAGCCAGGATAGATTGTCAGGCACAGGTGGGACCGTGGATCAAGAGACAAACCCGAACGAAAGGACTGGCCGAGAACATCTAAACAATGACGGTAGGAGGCCCGCGTATGAGGACGTTGAAATAGAAAACGGCCTGTCTCCTGAACCCCTGAGACGCATGACGACCAGAGCGCAGGCCAACGCAGGACAACCGCACCACGACTCCGAACCCAGACATGCATCCCCTTCTGCATCAAGCGATACACTGAGCTCTCTTCCTATACCTCACCCACTTTATCTCGTGCCAGATTCGGTTCGACCGGATCCCAACATCGGCTTGCCACCGAATGAAGCTGAGGATACCCGCCGACTACTTTGGTCATATGTCCAAAAACAGGAGGAGACGGTTCGTGGATTTGAGCACATGCACGAGACCCTCTTACGAGCTTGTCGGATGAAAGAAAACGTCCTTGAATGGTGCAAAGCGGAAGGGCATGTCGGCGAGTTGAGCGATGGGGAGGACTGGTACGATCGTGAGAAATGGGGTCTTGCCGAAGGGGAAGACCTCAAGAAAGGCGCGGACGAAGACGACATCGAACCAGTTGAAGAGAGCCGGTCGTCACATAAGCGAGGTCGGGGTCGACGCGCATAGGGCGCTTAACTACCTTGCTGTCTTCAGCCTTTTTTTTTTCTCATGCACATGTGCAGTGTTGTTCTGTATAGATATCATAGCGTGGAGTTATTGGATGTCCTTCCCCCCAGGCCTTCATTATTCATCATGGCTAAGCGATGGTGTGTCAATGGATTCATTGCTTCTGTGCTTTCGCTAAGATGCTCATCTCGATGAGTATTACTCCTATATTTACGAAATATTTCTACAAACATCCCAATTGTGTTGGACTTTGCTTGGGAATGTCTACTTCGTCTCTGTAATGACTTCTTATTCTTTACCCGGAGTGCCAGAATACTTTTCTCCCCCTTTCTAATAAGACATGCCTGATTTATGTGTGTGCTAATGTGAATACCTGCGAGGATTATGCTACCATATGCTGGTTCCTCTTCTTGACTATGTTGAATAGTTCTGCAAATTGGGCCTGTCTCGGTTCATTTGTTGGAGGCACTGGATCGGCCCGCCACCCTGGCCTTGCTTAGACTTGATGTAACTTGTCCTTGTTGTGCTCATGTTAATTTCTCAAATCCCAGTCTCAACTCGTCGTCTACAAGCAATCATCGCACAACTAATTGCCGCTGCTGTACCCAGCAAAGACAACTACTGGCTCTTGCCGTTTCGCTTCGGCTCTCCGCGTTCACGCTCACGCTTTGCATAGATTTCGGCCGTGAAAGGGCTATAGAATGCGTGGTCAGCGGGATTATGCACGGCTAAGAACCCGTTGGCACCCGATCTATGGGGCCAAAGAGAGACTTACTCCTCCCACTTCAGGGCGAACCAGTACAGAATAAACACCAGCGCGGTGAGCAGAATTCCTGCAACCTTGCCCTTGTACAGAGCGACACCAAGAAAGTTCAAGGTACTTCCCCAGTACATAGGGGAGCCGGTGACGTTGAAGGGAAACCCGGTCACAGGCGCATCCATGAGGACGCCGAAATAGTCTCCAAGGTAGGTGCCAGTGACGCCGAGAACATACATGCTTGACAAGACAAGGACGGAGCCCACGATAAAAAGGGTACCGCCGAGGAGAGGTTGGTGCACTGGGGCATAGTAAGGCTGGTCTTCAAGAGCCTGTTGGTAGACGTGGTCGCGTAGGATCCCAAGGGAGAAAATGGTGACGGCGAGAAAGTAGCAGCCGTAAAGGGGGCTACCAAAAGTACGGGTTAAGAAATGGTTGCGGTATTCTACGGGTTGGTATTAGAAGGCCTGCCCGTTGAATTGTCGCGTTGGGGGATGGATAGCTACCGGCACGGGCGACAATGCTGTGTTCCGCCAGAGCGGGGAGTATTAGCATAGTGAGTCGGCGATAGTAAAAGAAAGACAACTAATCGGCGTGTTGCGGGCTTCTCCCAAAGGTCATACATAGTGTTGTACTTACTTCCAGAAGATTGGGTTGAATGCAATGGACAGCGCAGCATCTAGGCAGTTGAGTATCACATGCTAGAAGTACATAGACCAAAAACATACATTTCAGGGAGTCTTGAGAGAAATCGACGTAGTGGGTGAGATTCGCCATGCTTGCAGGATTCTTTGGCGAAGGTCTTGGAGCTTGAGGAGAGAGTAATTGAGGGAATGAAACTGGATAAAGAACGAGAAATGAGCTGCAGGAATGACGTCCGGATCCGAAAGTCACGTGGACAGGCTGGTACATACAGAGTACGCAGTACCGCTTTCTTCTCCGCCTGTCGTTCCCGGTATCCATCTCCCAACTGCCTGACACGCTTGGTCAGTTACTTGACCCGCAGACTCGTCTCTCTTTCCTTATCAATCACTATTGTCGAAAATGCACTCTTCTGCAGGGTCGTCTTGCTTCTCCTGCTCGTCATGAGAATAGGACCGGATGAGGTGCGACTATTCTGGTGAGAATGGCCCTGAAACCTCGTGATTATGTTGTGGCGGGCTTTGGTGGATTCATCGCTTGGGGTTTCGCTATCCACTGGCTTCCTGTTCTCCGTTACCTGGGATATGCTTTGGTCTTCGGGGCCTTCCTTACGTTGACCGCTATCCTGGGTCTCATACTTCTCACGACACGAAACTTACCCTTTTCCAAATTCATCCAGTTGAAGACTCCCCCTGTCGCATTTGTTGCACGCCAGCACTGGAAGAATGAGGTCCAAGGATACCAGAAGCGCGCCGAGTATCAGGTGGAGTCGCTGTATCCCAAGTCTTTTATCGTCTCTCAAAGCATAGACCAAATCCTTTCGTTTATTATCCGCGACTTCATCGCCTCCTGGCACGGCACTATCAGCTCGAACTCCGCTTTTCCCAATGAAGTGGATAAGATAATACGGATAGCGGTTGGAAACTTACGCGAGCGTTTCCTGGCGGAAGACATTGTGTCCCTACTTGTATCTCGAATCTTCCCTATTCTGACTACGCACCTCAAAGAGTTTGACATCGCCGAGCGATCTGTGCGGGGAAGGAACTTGACCCGCAACGTCACTGAATCCGAGGAGTTGGATCTTGCTATCGCCAACAAATACCGCGATGGCCACTTACACCCGGCTGCAGTGCTTTCTCTCCGAGACCAGAAGTTAGTGGAGCAAGATTATTTGCGCAAGATAACTGTTGGATTACTACCTCAACTGTTCCCTACGGATGTCCTTAATAGTCGCATTGTCGCGGTACTTATTAGGGAAATCCTTTCATGCGCCGTGCTTTCCCCCCTCGTCTCAGTAGTCTCAGACCCGGACACTTGGAATCAGCTGATGGAAGCCTATGGCCGGACTACGCTTCAAGATCGCAAAACGGTACGAAAGCTTCGGGCTGCCCTCGATGAACATGCTTCTCCGGTACCCAAGTCAAAGCGCAGCCACCCTTTCCCCCGCTTATCGCCTAACGATTCCGAGCGAGCCTTTGAGCGGTTTGTCCGAACCATTCGACGTTGCAATAATATCTCCGACGCTCGACGATTTAGAGCTCTTGTAGCCAGTCAGTTGAAACGAGAATCCATGGTGGAAGGACAGGACCCTGTTTATATTAGGCGACTTGAAACCGGAAAAAGGGTTTTGGATCAAAAGGTCGCTAAACTTTCAGCAACCAATCACCAAACCACCCATGTTGCAGCCGCACTTTCGCACTTTCGCCGTAAAAGCTCATCAGCAACCCAAGAAGCGTCGCTAGTCGAGGTGATGCATGATGCTTCGGGTCTCTCCTATTTCATGGAATTCATGGACCGTCAGCACCTTATGTCTCTCGTGCAGTTCTGGATCGTGGTCGATGGGTTCCGTAATCCGCTTGAGGATGATTTTGGAGATGAGTCGTCACCCAGCTCCAAGACATGGACTACAGCGGACAGGAATGACATGGCCTTAATCAGTGCAACATATCTCACCAAACCTGAACTAAGGGTCTCTGAGGAATCCCGTCAAGCAGTAAAGGCCTTCATAAGTGCAGGAAAGCGCGCCACTTCCGAACAATACCGCAGGGCCCGTACGGTGGTACTGACTACACAGTCTGCAGTGTTGGAAGAGCTACAGGAAGTTTACTATCCCAAATTTAAACAATCAGATTTGTACTGGAAATATCTTGCTTCCGATGACGTCTTACATAGCAACGCCGCCATGTCGTCGCCTTCACCCCTGCAAATTCCTGTTAGCGGCCTCGAGTCTTCAGAACGACGCTCGCTTCCGCCGTTGATTAATCGAGCGGCATCTCAACCTAGCCCAAACCCAAAGAAAGATCTACGGAGAGCCGCTATTTCGTCAAATGATGTCTCTGGCTTGGGCAACCTATTTGACGGCGAAGAATCGTCGAGGCGATCGATGGACTCCGAGCGTTCAGCACCGCTTTTCGATGACGATTATGATACCGATCCACTTGTCATGTCTACTCAGAGTCTTGGCCGAGATAACCCTAGTGTGGAGTCTGAGAATAATAATGAGAAGAGAGTGATCGAAAATATGGAGGCAGCTCTTAATGACATCATTACTAACGCGCCCAAAAACGGGAGAATCGAAGAACTGTCTGCTAGTGATATCAATCAACGCACATCGCGAAGCTCGCTCGACACTTTTGGTGTGGAAACTCGAGGCGATGATAGATCGAAACCCAGTATTGCCTCCTTGGGACTTGTGGATGGGTCCTCGCGCTGCGGAGTGTTCAATGACGACCTTTTTCCTGAACAACAAAATTTCATAGAAGACGAATACGAAGAGCTAGATGGTGGAGACGGCAAGGACTCGAACGACGAAATTCATGAGGCAGCGCCGGGAGATCTTGGTCTAACTGAGGCAATTCAGGCGCTCACGACAGACATTGAGAAGCTCGGATCGCAAGAGGCAGTAGTCGACACTCTAACTCGAAAGGCCGAGCTCACTAACAATACGGCAGAGCTGAGGATCTTGCGAAAGTCAAAAATAAGCATTCAACGAGAGCTCCACCGTAAAGACATGCAACGTCAGCAGTATATGATCCAAGAGAGTGATAATAACCTATATGGCCGATCGACCGTCCTAATCAAGTCCATTGTAGTGGGCAAAGAGGAGGACGGTCGAGAGTTTGCTATGTGTATGCTCCACTCATCATTTAACGAATTCGTGGCTAAACTCTATAGATGTTGTTGAAGTGCAAAGAATAGCTGGTGAACAGATGCCAGCAGCTTCTTGGGCAGTTGCACGTCGATACAGTGAGTTTCATGAACTCCATCACCAGTTACGGATTCGGTACGTGTCTGTTCGTCAGTTAGAGTTTCCTCGACGGCGAATGGTTATGAAGCTTCAAAAAGAATTCTTGCAAAAGCGGCGTTTGGCTCTAGAGGTCTATCTTCAGCAACTTCTGCTTCTCCCAGATGTCTGCCGGAGCCGTGATTTGCGCGCGTTTCTTTCTCAGCGAGCAATTATTCCACGCAACGATGCCCCGCGTGATGGGGAGACGAAAGACCTCGTGACCCGCATATACAACTCTGTTGCCGATGGCATGGATGATTTTCTGGGAAACTTCGGTGTGCTGGATCAGCTCTCAATTGCCGGACAGAACCTCATCTCCGCGGCCACCAATCAACAACAAGCCAACAGCATCGTAATAGGGACAGACCCCGGGCTTGCTACCGAGGACACCGTTACAACCGCTGAAGCTGAGGCCGAACTGAACGCTTTCGAAGACCGCGAACTCGAACCCTTCATTAAGCCCATCTGTGATCTTTTCTTGGAAACCTTTGAGCTCAACAAGGGCAACAATTGGCTTCGCGGCCGCGCAGTAGTCGTTGTTCTCCACCAACTTCTCGGCGGCACGATCGAGCGTAAAGTCCGAGAGGGCGCCCACTCTTTGATTCAGGATGAAAAGCTCCTCCGCTATATTACAATAGCAAGGTCTACGCTCTGGCCCGGTGGTATATTTCGCGAGAGCAAAGTTCGCACAGCTTCGGAGCGCCTCAAAAGCCGAAAAGAGGCCAGTCTGGTTATCGCGACCCTCATTCCGGAGTTAGCGGGCAGTGTAGTTGGGCGCGCAAATGCACAGGCCGCAGCAAGGAGGTTATTCGCGACACTGAATAATCAGCAGCTAAATGCACATCTAATTTTCACACTCCTGGATGAAATTGTCTTGGTCCTGTTCAACGGTGAAAAGGCCCCTGGACGAACTCGACTGTGAATATGCACCGCAACTATGAACACTAAACGATCATGACCTGCATCACAATGATGATGGTATCGACCCGCATCCTCGTGCCTCTATACATTGTAAAATAAATTGTAAACCCGCAGAGGGGCTGTATGTCCGTGGTGCATTTTTAGTTGGTTGAATAGCGATGCCTTTAACCAAAATATACTCTTGCCCCTTGGCATACTCGAGGTCGGAGTATGTTCATATAATGCGCTGCACCAATGCGATATGACGGATCGGCGTTGTGTAATCGGCTAATGGGCTGATGGGTCCTCTTTCGTTCTTGTGTTGAGTCTAGCACTCAAACTGAAGCATCAGTAACCTTGAAGGCTCACTCAAGCAATTTCCGGTCCTCTTCCCTTGGACGCATATGCCCTTCCAGTGGTATTGGCTATGAAGGCAGGCCAAGATCTGACGAAAGCGGCCCTGGTTATATTGTTGTAGGTTACACTTTTCGTGCCTTCGGTTTCGGTCTCGTGCTAGGACTCTTCGTTGTCATCCATTGGACTGTTAGACAGAAAAGTGGATTGTAAAGTGTGACTGGACATTGGAGTATAAGCGCCTTCATGGCCAATATGTTTCAGCCCCGGACTCCCGGCAGGCCAGGGCTTTTACGTGTGGATTAACATGGGGGAGTGGAAGGTAAATCGGATTATTATTCAAACGAATTTCTTATTGCTCAATACATTTGCACCTAAACGAGTGTAAAGGGCCTGTCCTTCCGGTAGGCTCTGCGTCGAATTAAAAGGGAACTATTGAAAGCCACAAGGTCGTAGCTGGCGCTGAGTTTGAAGAAGAGCGAATATCAGGTTACACATGAAGCACCTGTACTCTTAGGAACAGAGCTTCTAAATCCTGGAATTATCGAAAAGCAATGCTCAGGAGAAGCAAAAAGGAGACAAAGGATGTCTGTCAACTCAATGCCTGACCGTAAAAAGACACTGCCGCAATAATCAACATACGTGGTGCGGGCAAGTGGGACCATCTACGCTTCTTCCTTGGCCTTCTTCTTAGACTTTTTGCCTGATGGTGGAGCTGGAGGACCTTGCTTGGTCTGGTGAACAATGAGACGTGTCCAGCACTCTTCCTTGTCCCACTCAAAGCCAGCGAGGTAGGGCTTGTCCAGTTCGTCGTCAGCCTGGAGGTATTATTAGTTAGATTTTGCTTTATGAGGAGAACACGAACACGGGTACCTTCTTCTTGAACTGCTTGTGAATTGCATCCATGGCATCCTTGATTGTCACGCCCTTCATGTTGCGGGCAGTTACCTCCAGCCCTAGAGGAAAATGGAGGTCGATCTTCTTCACTGGCGGAGTCACAAGATGGAGCTTAAGGATATCCTTGTCTTCAATTGTTGAAGGTGAGGTGTTGAGTTTCCTAGAAGAGTCAGAAACACAAAGCGAGCTACACATTTTATGGTAAAGACATACCATCCCGTCTTCTGAGTTTCAATAGGTAAAGTAATTTCAATGCCTTTCTCCTCTAAATGATAATCGATAGTCAACAGTTGTATCGTTATGTTGGTCGTTGACATGAAGGGAATCTTACCTAGCTCCTTGATGTTGAAGACCCCTTCGGTCTGAGAAGAAGTGCGTTTGTGGGGTTTCTTCTCGGATGCCTTTTCTTCCTTTGTAGATATCGACAAACCACCAATAGCGGAATCGACTTTCTTGAGCTCGTTGTGCTCAGAATGATCGGTGTAGTCGTCAACAAGAGACATGGCGGCGAGGGAGCTCGGTGCTTGAACGTCTAGAAGAGGGTCTAGTGTGTCAATAGAGACCTGAGCATCAAAAACATATATTAGATGCTTGTGTGTTGATCATCGGGTGATTGCTCGTGAACACAAGGGGTATATATGCCAACTCTGGGGAACTCAAGATCATGTTTGGGCTACATGAAGACACTTAGGAAGAAGGTGCTGAAGAAGGGTGGTTGGCACGGGGAATGTAGGAATAGGGTTAAGCTTACCGGTCAGTTGGATGCGAAGGTTGAGATCCAGATGGGATGGGAAGAGAAAGAGAGGAAGAGGAGTGACGGGAAGAAAAGGAAAGAGGAGAGGGGGGATGAAAGAGGGGAAGGGCAGGTGACCTAGACTGTGCCAGAAATCGATGCTTGACCTCGTACGCTCTTTAATCGCTGGCTCGTCACTTTTCTTTCAACGGCGGCTACAGCAGCAGTACTACGGCCTACGTGAACATTGGGGCTTGATAAATGCTATGAGAGCTTGCCTTAGATATGAAGAATGGTGTAATTCGGACATCTTCATGGGAGAAGTCTGCTACGAGGTATACTCCCGACGAGGAAGCGTCGGGTTGTGGCGATGGATGGGGTGCTATGGGAGAGATGGATGGCAGTCTGATGAGACAACCTACTTACGGAGTGTCCTCGCTTGACCATGCCAATTGTAACAATGTCAATTAAAAAAGTACGACTCTAGAGTGCCGTATGATGCTAGCGAGTAGTGATGAAAGAATCTCCGCACCTGTCGCAGATACATCAGACGATGGTTCACCCCAGTCGGATGCTTCCCGCATCATCCCACCGGAATGCCTCAGTCTCATCTAGTTTGTTGCCAGCCTAGATCAAGGTACGCTCATACTTATCTCACCGTATCCTTTGTACAGAGTAGGACTCAGCTGTAGCCAGACGATATAGTGCATCTTGATCACACGAGTCTGACGTCGAGAGCTCTCCGGTCAAGGCCCACCAAAGCTAAGGCTGCACCCCGCATTCCCACTCGCTCCACTTGGTCCTAGCAGCATCCCGTGACCCGCCTTCCGGATTCTGGAATCTGGGCAATCCTTCGCCAAGAAATATTACTGCTACGGATTACTGCTACGGAGTACGGAGTATACCACGGTTCTTGAACAATAATGAACAAAAGACCTGCTACTCATAAGACATAGGCTGGCACCAGCGCATCGTTATCTCTAAATGAGTCGCGAATAAAGCTGGTGATCATCCTACTCGTCCGGTCGCCATGTTTCTGAATTGTGGGCGTGTGGGAGTTCATACTCATGTTTTAATGTCGTCTATCATGGACTAGACTGGACGCAGGTAGAGCTGGGATATTGTTATATCCCAAGGATTGGGACTTTGAAGACTTGTTGAGCATCTTCACCTAGGCCCGGTGGAAAAGGCGGTGAGAGTTGGCTATCGTGATACTGCCGGCTATCAAGCGCATGTTATTCTGGAGGTTATGGAAGCGCCTTCTCTCCAAAGCTCTTGTCTGTGCTTTTCCAACAACTCAATAGGCAGTTTCCTTGTCTCCTGTCGGTCAAACTCTCACCAGGGCACTCCTGGTATCTGTTTATTTATAGTCACAGTCGCACAGCCTACACAACCGCGTCAAGGTTTTAGCTGGGTTCGAAAAAAGTTGTCGAGATGTCCGGGCTGTTCGGCGCCGCGGCCAATACCTCAACAGCTGCAAGCAACACTACTGGCGATATTTCAAAAGATGTTGCCCTCAATTCTCCTCCCGAGGATAGTATTTCAGATCTCCGTTTTTCGCCTGCGAGTGATCATCTTGCCGTAGCGTCATGGGACAAGAAAGTTCGCATCTACGAGATCAATGATCAAGGGCAGAGTGAGGGCAAGGCACTTTTTGAACATGAGGCTCCTGTTCTGAACTGCTGTTGGTCACCGGTAAGTCACCAGACCTCTAAATGATCGATCGCTTCGTCCAGGCGCTAACAATGATTCATTCAGGATGGGACCAAGGTTGTCGGAGCCGGTGCAGACAAGGCTGCTCGTATGCTCGACCTCGCCGCCAACGCTACCACACCCATTCAGGTCGCCGCTCATGATGCTCCAATTCGATGCTGCCACATGATCCAGAGTCCGGGTGGTGGTTCACCTCTTCTTGTGACGGGTTCCTGGGACAAGCAAGTTAAATACTGGGATTTGCGGCAGTCAACGCCCATCGCTTCGTTAGAATGCCAGGAACGTGTCTACACGATGGATGTCAAGGATAAGTTATTAGTGATCGGTACGGCGGATCGGTATATCAACATCGTCGACCTCAATAACCCCACAAAGTTCTACAAAACCATGCAATCCCCTCTGAAGTGGCAAACTCGAGTGGTCAGCTGCTTCGCAGACGCGAATGGGTTTGCCGTCGGAAGTATTGAGGGTCGCTGTGCTATCCAATATGTTGAAGAAAAGGACTCCAGCTCAAACTTCAGTTTCAAATGCCACCGCGAAACACCCCCCAATCAGCGCGATATCAATAACATCTACTCCGTCAACGCCATCTCCTTCCATCCGGTTCACGGTACCTTCAGTACGGCCGGTGCGGATGGAACCTTCCACTTCTGGGACAAGGATGCCAAGCACCGCCTGAAGGGGTACCCCAGCGTTGGAGGGACAATTTCTAGCACGGCGTTCAATCGCTCTGGTAATATATTTGCCTACGCTGTGAGCTACGACTGGAGTAAAGGATACTCGGCGAACACGCCACAACTTCCCAACAAAGTTATGCTTCATCCAGTTGCGCAGGATGAAGTCAAGCCTAGACAAACCGCCAGAAGGCGATAAATAATCGGCGGATAAATTCACCCTAGCCACTATTCAAGCCATCAGACTGGTTAGAAAAACAGACTAGCGGGGGCATATACTTAGGTAGAATACACAATCAGTACTTGGGCTCCAATCATTGTCATGACAGATCAAGCAAGCATTCCGCTCTTAATGCTAACTTCAGATGGCCTTCATACTTATCAATATTTTGTTGTGGATTCTGCGTGCACTCTAATTTTCAATAATGCTTATGAGCGTGTCTTCCTCAACCTGTCGATAGCTCCACACGGATAGCACTACTAAATTGTAGGGCAAGCTCTAAAAGCCTACAAATACAGACGAATTATCTACTTAATTACTTTGGAGTTGACTACGTTATATACAGGGTGTAGGGAGCTATGTTAATACTATAGTTCCAGCTTTGTAGTTACTACACATATATATTTAGTGCGAACCCCTTCCGCAATGTTTGAAACGAAGAGGATAGAAAGTGGACAAATGAGATTTTCGTGTGTTGAAAACAAAAAAAAGCCAAAATTGGATATTTAATTGCTGATGTTACCGATCATAAGAATCTATAAAGTATTTGACTGAATGAACTGCCAATGGCTTGGAAGTGGAGACAATTACGATGTTGGCAGCGTAACCTGCGCAACACCATCGGTGACCTTCTCAACAGCTAGATCATTCTCCACCGCCGTTGTGGTTTTAATCGACTCCGCGCCTTCGTTGGGTGTGGCCTCAACGGGAGCAGCGCCGCTGGCAGCGGCAGCAGCAGCGGCCTCTTTAGCTCTCTTCTCTTTCTTCTTGGCCTTTGCAGCGTCCTTGGCCGCCTTTTTCGCGGCCGCCTTAACGGCTTCTTCCTCCTTTTTTTCTCTGTCGGCCTGCGAGCCACCGAATTGTTCACGCCACATGTCGGCCTTCTTGGGGTCAATCCGCGAAAACAGGTATTGAGCCTTGCCAATCTTGTGACCAGGTTTCAGCGAGACAGGCTTCCAGCCGTCCTTGATTTCCTCAAGTGAGGGGATGAGCGCGAAAGGGGCGTCTAGCTGTTCATTGATGGCCTTGGAGGTAGTGGGGAGGTAGGGGGCAAATACGCTGGCGAGAAGGTGAATGAGGTTGAGCACGGTGCCAACAACGGCGGTGGCACGCTCAGGATCGTTGGCGATCAGGGAATTATCCAGTCGGTTGGCCTGGATCAAGCCGTTACCAGCTTCAGCGATCTTCATAGCGGTACTCACACCCGAACGAAGGTGCCCGCCCTCCATCTCTTGGATGTATTGCTGGAGGAGTTCAGTGACCTCGTTCAATGTGGGCCGGAAGCTCTCTGGGATAGAAAAGTCGGGAATGGTGGAATTATAGGAAGCAGCGACAAGCTTGATGACACGGTTGACGAGATTGCCGAGTTTGGCCAACAACTCACTATTGTTGCTCTCAACAAACGACCTCCATTCGAACTGTGTATCTCCTGTTTCCGGACGGTTCTTCAGAAGGTAGTAGCGCCACACATCTGGCGCGACACCGGTCTCTTTCGCGTTATTACCAAAAACACCAATTCCACGAGACTTACTGAACTTGCCACCCTCGTAGTTCAGATACTCAGCGGTATTTAGATGATGAAGCATAGTCCACTTATCCTGGGTTCCTAATTGACAGCCGGGGAAAATGACGCTGTGGAAGGGCACATTGTCTTTGCCCAAGAACTGATAAAGCTGAACATCCTCAGGGTTGCGCCACCAAAGTTCCCAGTCATCGGTGTAATTGGCAGTGATTGATGGATACCCTATGCATGCTTCAAACCATACGTAAAGCACCTTGTTATTGAATCCATCCAAAGGGACCGGGACACCCCATTTAAGATCTCTTGTGATACCGCGGTCCTTGAGACCTTCCCTTAGCCAGTTTTCAGTGATGTTGCGGGAGTTTTTTGGCCAGTCACCCTTCTCCATTGCAGGAAGGACGTATCTCTCGATCTCGGGCTGCAACTTATCGAGGAGTAGGTGGATGTGTTTCGTCTCTCGCTTCACCGGAGTAGCGCCATCGAGCTTGCACTTCGGGTTGAGAAGATCAAATGGATCAAGAAGGTGGCCACATTTATCGCACTGGTCTCCGCGAGCATCGTCATAGTGGCACCGTGGGCATTCGCCCTCGACGTAACGATCAGCTAGGAAAGACCCATGGGTCTCGCAAAATGGCTGTTCAGCGGTCTTTTCCGCAAGGTACCCATTTTCGTAAAGCCGCTTAAAAATAGCTTGGGAGATTTCAGTGTGTTTCTCTGTCGGAGTACGTCCGAAGTGATCGAATCCAATGCCGAACCACTCGTACACCTCTTGATGGATCTTGTTGTACTTCGCGCACAGCTCCTCCGGTGTCACTTTCTCTTCCAATGCCTTAGTTTCCGTGGCGGTACCGTATTCATCAGTTCCGCAAATGAATAGCGTCGGATGTCCACAGGCCTTATGGTACCTAAAGAAAACCACATTAGCTTAGGGTTGCTCCGTATAATGGCATTCTATCTGAGAGCAGATGACTCGCCTTGCAAAAACATCGGCACTGAGCACGGAGCCAATAATGTTTCCCAAATGAGGCACGTTATTGACGTAGGGCAAGGCACTCGTAACGAGGATATTGCGCTCGCCCTTCTTGGGCAGGATTTTTTGTTCTGTAGCCATGATGTTGATTGAGATGGCGGGGTTGTGGAGGGGCAAAGGATGGGGGGCTTTTTTTTAATGGTGGGATGATTCATCGGTCTGGTCTGCCCAGGTGTCTTCGGCAGGGCGCAGGACCTGGGCAACAAACAACACCACAACTCCGGACGGTATTTCCTTATCCTTTGTCGGCTCTTAAGTCCCTCATCCCCAAAAAGGAGATTTTGATCCTCTGAACTGCTCCTCGGCGTTCATCTCCTTCCAGCAGCTGTTCTCTCCACCACTAGCCGACATGGACAACAACCTACTCGAGAGTCTTCTCCACTTGGAAGAATATTTTTATAAAGAAGGCTTTGATTTGGGGGCAGCGGATGGCGCTGAGGCTGGTTATACGGAGGGTAGTGTTTTTGCCGTGGAAAAGGGGTTCGAGAAGTTTATTGAGTTGGGCAAGCTGTATGGCAAGGCGCTGGTTTGGGCTCAGAGGCTTGCCGACATGAAACAACACACACACGGGATACCTTCAAAAACATCCAAGCTACAATGGGAAGGGTGTCCTCTGAAGCCATCTGTTTGCCAGAATATGGCGCAATTCGCACACAGCTCTCGGCTCGCAAGAAATCTCGATACACTGCTCGAATTGGTCGACCCAGCATCTCTCCCAATGCAGAACACAGAGGAAGCTGTGACAGATGTAGATGAACGGTTGAAGGGCGCCATCATCAAAGCCAAGCTCATTCAGCGAGCGTTCGGGGAGCGCGAGAACGCCCTAGACATCACTCCTATTGCCAAAGGTGGGCATGGTGACGGTACTGGTAGTATCGAAGATATTAGCTCCCTCAATATCAGACATTGATTGACGTCTTTGAAGAAGCGGAGCTTGAACAAGACTCAGTTCATGCTTTGCTTTCCAACACCCTTGACAACATTCTCGTTGCGGCGCCATTCCCAAACAAAACAGTTGAACAAGAAGCTTTTGCAGGTTTCTACATCATCAACGACGTAAAAGCTATGACACCTTTTTCTCGTGAGGAATGGTCGCTAGTGGCCCCTTTACCCAGTGCTCCGTACTATCTCCAAGCGCGTGAAACTGCAGCGCGAACAAATTTATTATCGGTCGACTCCGCAATGAGGTATTGCTGTTGACGTCCACGGGGTACACGAAGCATACAAACCTGCGCCGGCCGATGGGAAACAGTACACATTGAATCTCATGGAGCGGCGACGCAACGAGTCACCGAGAGCTACGGATACTGTTTTGTGTTGATGAAAAGATTCTACCTAGATGTTGTTCCGAACATCCATCTCTCCATGGCTGATCAACTTCGGACTCCAAGTTGCGGAGTAGATATTCATTAGGGTATTGTTGCGCTTGAATTCGATCTTGGTGTTATATGATAGTATAAGATCATGATAGACGTTTTACATATCATATGCCTTGAATGCATATAGACGAGTACCGCCACCCAAGATAGATATACTCTGTATCACTATCCCAAAGGCATATAGTCAAGTATTGATGTTTTGAATGATATACACTATATGGTAGTCCTAAACACGCATGGATAAGTACTCCTACCTTAAATAATAGATACACTCTGTATTATTGTCTTGAATGCATGTAAACAAATGATGCCATCTCAGGTACAGCGCCGCATTGGTACCCTAACCTTAGTAGGCCAGTGGTAACTGTCGCATGAGATGGCCCTAACATGTAGAAGCCTTTCAATGACCCACGCTCGCTATAACCCCCATACAATCCAGCTCTGTACCATTATCGGCGAGCAACTTGGGAAAGTGAAGCTGAGTTAAAGTATATTCTAGATGGAGTCGAGGAGTCAAAAACTCAGTATTCCAAGTCCAGCGGGTTCTTCAGTTGACCGCTCATTCAAAGCTTTTTAGCGACTGATCAAACCTATCATTGTGTAGCAAGGTCTGATCTAGGTAGCCAACACTTGGTTGGGCCTGGTTCTGGATTGTCTGGCCTTTTTAATGCAATATTTCCCTGTGTTCACATTATGTCTTCAGTTCTCCTAAACAAAATTTACATTGTATTGCCTGAGTATCTATTAGGACAACCGAATCACTGAGCAACAAGTCAAAAGCGCACAAGCCACGTGAAACTTGCCATTTATTCCGACCCGCACTACTCTTACTCCGTAGCACGATAAGATCATAACTTCCAGGACAGCAACGTCAGGGAAGAAAAGGGCGGTTAACAACTCTTGAACTGTCTTCTTTTCTCTCACCCTGACATCTCGATGATCCGTTGCTGATTATACTTGTCTCTGTACCTTGCGCCTCCTCCAGGTTCGATCCGTGCCTGGAGGCAGTCACACTGACTATCGCGTCGTTGAAGTTGGTAGCTTCCATCCTCCTTACTACTATACCAGGCGCGTTTCTTTCCAGTTGCGTCCCTTCACTCGGCCTGATGTGGCTCTTTCGGGTACTCTCTTCGGCTCTTTTTCTGACCGTCACCGTTTCCTCTATCCCGCTGGCGTTTGACGTGGGCGGGAAAACATGCGGTCTGGCCTTTTCACTCTCCCTCGCGACATTCTACTTCCTTTTCTCCGTCCTGAAACTCACCACTCCTGACCGATCCTGGATTCGCTCGTTTTTCATTGCTCTAATCAGCTCCGCGCAATGGCTTATCATTCCGATCCTTCTTATATGGTCGCTTAATCGGTTCTCCGTCGACACTGATAATAGTACTTCTTGGGTGGAACGGACCTTCAGCGGGAAGCGTGCACACGACTCGTCCATTCAAAATTGGATCTTTGGCCGTGACGGGATTTTGGAGTCGTTAGCCATCGAAAACTGGGATAAACTATTGAGGTGGTCAACTCCAGTGTTCCAGCTTGCAGAGGGGTTCTGCAGTCTGCTTATTATTCAGGCCGCCGGCCAGATTACGCGATGGCTTGTGAACCGTGGCGGTCGTAGCGACAGCTGGATGGTATGTCTCTCCCAAGGCTGCGGCTTCTTTGCTGTGGAATATACACTCACCCCTTTACCACAGATCGGCCTTCTTGTCCTATCGGCATCCGTTATATCGAGCTCTGTCTACTTTCTTTGGCGCGTCCTTCAGTTCCCTGAGATCTCCAATGTTGATGCTGCTCTGATTGGTGTGACTGTAACATGTGCAGTAATCCTGTGCGCTTGGGGAATCGGAAGCGGCCGTGGCAATCCAGTCGAGAGTTCGCTTCTGTTCGCTTATATTGTGCTGTGCATTTATCAGATTTTCACAGACTACCAGCCCTCTCACCCTGCAGAGCATCCAGTTCAATCGCCCTCACAAGCGGGCGACTTTCCTCCGCTTCCTCCTATTATTATGGCCTCATATACAACACTAATGCACGCCCTGTCACTCCTACCCTCTATAATTCACGCTGCTTTCAACATGATCACTGCTGTATTCAGCGCAGTGACGCCATCTGTCCTGATCTCACTTACTTATCGTATCCTTGTGCTGTATGCGTCCACGCGAATTATACCTGCAGTTCGCGAAGCTGGGGCTCGCGCGCTCTCGCAGGAAGCGTCACTAGACGATTCAGATGCTGCTGGCCAATTTTTGGGCTTTCTAAGCTACTTCTCCCCTTCTATCCTTATATCTGTTTACACTAGCCTTCTCATGCAACATTTTGCTACCACCTCGCAAGCCATGGGCGGTAGTGGGCAATGGTGGAGCACTCAGGGTGCTGGAGGCGGGAATATCTGGCGCTGGGTCAATCTGGCTAGCATGCTAGCTCTGTACGCTATTGAGTTATGGATCGGAGCTGCGGATGACCTAGATTCAGGGCTGGCCGGTCACTGGAAGACAGATTGAGCGCCCAATGAATCCGACGCAATGTTTCCTCTGGAACTGGGATGTCTAGGCCATATTCGACTGGCTTTACTTATCCGGGTTGCAATCCACTAGTTGTCATCAAAAAATCCAGGCCCCGTCGATGGAAGTCATCTGAACGAATACTACCTGGGGTAGTCGTCCCACAATCGTTGAAGAACTGTCGTCATTCCCGGGACCGTACGATGGCGGTCTGGGATCCAAGTTATCAACACGCTGACCCCAAGTCTCCCAGCTTTTTCTCATACACTTGAAAGCACACCAAACCGCCAATGTGTCTCCATCTTGCTTGAAGATCAAATCTTGTATGGCGATGCAATGCGCCCTTCCGGACCGGAAATTCTTGTCAAATGCGCGGAATGAAGAACATTCGCTGCGATCTTCTTACCATCAACAACTTTTCAACGAGGACATCTGAAATATGCTCTTATACCTGGTAAACGTCTGCCTTTTGGCTACTTGAAGACTTTTTGACTGCGGCTTGCGTGATGCGTGTCTTGCATCCGTTATCATCCCTATCATATAACCAACATGTTCCTGTGATTTCCTTTTCTTGTCAATATACCCCAAGTCGATTTTGACATTATGCCACCTATCTTCGCAACAATCATCCTCTACTATATAGTGCTTCCCGGGTCCTCTATCCTATCTCACACTTTGTACCATGTGTAGCACACGTTTGGCCCTACTCTGCGAACTGCCCCATTACCTGCAATATCCGGAGACGCAACCTGTCCTGTTCTCCAGACCCCCACAGCCTTGCCGCCTTGATTCTACATTGTATGTATCTATGGTGGAACTCGATCTTCACACTATTCACAAATCTCTGGGTTGAGTGGTACTACTCGATTTATCCCAGGGCTTTGAAGAATTCGGCTGCGCGGTTCTGCTCATCTGCTAGAGCCATCATTATGATATTTAGGTCCACATAACGTCTTGTTGATAATTCCGCCAGCAAGTTGTTTCTTGTGGCAGCACGGGTAAAAATGGGGATTGGTGTGAGATAAGGTATACAGCCAGAGTATCAACAATCTTTACTGGGTACAAACTACCAGAGGTAGCGGCGCAGACCAACGTCAACCATGCAAAATCAACCAGCAGAGTTTCGAAGGAAGAACTAGTCAAGCTATGAGAAGATCAATGATAATAGCAGAGGTAATCAATAATTAACATTTTGGTGATATCAACAAGAGAAGTAATCACAAAGGAAATAATGATATCATTATCAAGCCAGTGTCGATTAACAAGCACAGACCTGCGTGAGCCCAGCCAGGGATTTTGGAATCTGCAAATGCTTGCGAGTGAGGAGTTCCATCACCCCTCCGGAGAATGCGGGCGAAGCGAAGCATTCCTATGCTGTAGATGCTCAGGTGACCTGAGGGCTTTTGGGTACTCTGCACAGTCACTTTGCTTATTCTGACACCTCAACGGTTGACATGTTCCAAGCCGGAGACCGACACTGTGACACCAAAGAGAACAAACCAAGGCACCAGGCTCTTTTTGTACTATCATTCACTGGTATAATAATGTAGGGATGAACGGGTGAGACAAATAGTGAAAAGGTGGCCGTCGTTGTAAAAATTTGATCATCGTCGGATCGGAACGCCCTCGGTCACAGGAGGTGGGCTTACAGCTTTATCCTGGTCTCTGTTCTCTGTTGTGCCAGGCGCATTGTCAGACTCATCCACACTTCTTCCGCGATGAAGGAAGCTTCCCTCCTTAACAGGGCTGCGGCTTTGGAATCCGACAGAGCCTGGATGGCTGCTGATACTGCCAGGAACATGCTGCCCACCCTGAGCGCTGATGCTTCCACCATTTCCTGCAGTATTCGCACCAGGCGAGGTAGCAGTTAGATGAGGAATATTTTCGGGAACTGGGTGTTGTGAGCCGATGTTGGTCACACCGACATCCGAGGCCTTTCCGGCTTTGCTCAAAGCGTAGTCGCCCGAATCGAAATACTTTCGCTCCTGGATAGCAGAGCAAGCGGATTAACCACTGAACTGGCGTGGGGTGATTGGTAACCACATACCTTGAGTTTGTTTTGAAGTAAATCTTTCTTGTTCGGCACTTTGCCATAGAGACGTAGTAGGCGCTGCTCATCAGGGCTCAATTTCTGGGTCAGTCAGAGCCAGCTCAATGTTATTGAATTAGGGGATTGCCAGCAAGACCTACACTTGTGTCAATCTTATTCTGCTGATGAGGATTCATTTCGGTCGGTTGCCAAGGGTATCACGATTCGAGAGATTTAGGCCGGAGTCGAGTGTAGTGAAAGGATAGCAGACAGAGGTGTATATTTATTGGACGCGTCGAGCGCAAGGGTTGGACGAGGTTCTGTTGGGTCACTTGGGTGTCGTCAGAGTGCCCCACCGATGGCGGGGGAGGGAGTTGTGATGGAGCCTAGAAAGATACGGAGAAGAGAATTGGGGTGGAATCTCACACACTTGAAAGGGTTAGGAACGTCCTAGGGATCAAAATATGAGGTGAGAAAGGTGCAGGAGTGAAGAGAGGGGATGATTGGGAAGAAGTACTGGGAAGAATAATAGCAGGGTAGTACGGATAGTGGTATTCGAAGTTCGGCCACTACTACCGTACTGGTCCCGTACTTGGCTTGACTGTCATCTCCCTCATGTGTACCTTATCGCGTCTGGCTAGCCCGGCAGATCTGTATTGAAACCCCAGGCAATAAGCCTTTATTACACATACATGAGCTTCAACCCTGTAAACCTGTAAACCAGGGCTCTATCTAAAATCCGAAGCTATCAGGCCATCACTCAAGGGTGTTAAGGCCGGACACCTGGCTTAATTACGGATAACTTATTCTGTCAACTTGGAAAAAAGTCTTGAGGCCAGCTTGTGATTATGCAGTATACATAACTTAACTGTCTTGAGTTTAGACTAGTCCTATCACCCACTTGGCCAAGGCCATCATTTTCTTGTAGTTAGGGGTGTATTTGTCAATGACACTGACCTGACCTCCAAGGTTGGCAAAATGACAATTTTGACATGAGAGGGAGTTAAGTAAGTCTTTTTTGACAGGGTGATCAGACTATTTGACAGGGTTTATCCTAATTTAGAATATTCTAATTAGGAAAT